>OY986970.1:2447653-2483922 GCA_963920575.1 Narthecium ossifragum | reverse complement strand
AAGCCAATTTTGTAGATTTCCCTATTAGGAACATCAGGGATCACCCAGTTATTTAGGGCTTCTAATTCTGAAGGAAATTCTGTCAATTAGGCATTTTTTAATTTCTTATCTTTCGTGAACTAATTTTCCGGGATTGCAGTCGATGCCATGGTTTCTCGAGGTACGCAGACTTAATCAAAGAAGGATGGAAAAGGAGAAGAATGATTGCAGGTTTCTAGCTTATTAAGATTTCGATCTAGTTAAACTTAGGGGCTTCTGCTCGTCTGCCAATGAATCACAGGACTTACCCTAATCGCCTACTCCGGCTAATGGTGCCAAACGCGGCTTGGGTGACGATCCACAAAAGCAGTAAGTAAATCATAGAACGAAATCATAGTAAGCAAGAACATAAGCAACAAATCTTCTAGCAATTACATCATTATTTGATTAAATCTACACACTACTCGACACTACTCACACATGGCTCTGATACCAAGAAGGCGGAAGGGAGGTATTGATTAGAAATCAATATCCAGAGGAGACTGGCGCTCGATGCTACCGATCTGTTTGACGAGATCGGAAGGTAGAACTGAACTATGAAAGTTCCAGCCTTTTGATATATATATGTATATCCAAAGCATGCATCTCATGAAATCGGCACGTTATTGGCTGTATTAATTTAAAGAATACCTGTGGTAGTACAAGGTGTTATTCCTTGTTATATTTCATCAGCCCAGGAAACAAATGGGGTATTTTAGCGTATAAAGGCTTCTATCATGCGTCTTTTGTTTTGTTTCTTGTGTCACCTTCATATTATAGTTGACCCTAGAAACTCGGCTTGAGGTAAGAAGCCACTTCGTCTGAAGGGACATTATTCATGTTCATCATGCTAGCTATATTATATATTTCCAGCTCAAGATTTATGAAACAAATTGCAGAGGATCAACACTGACACAGCCCATAGAAAACCCCCGATCAATCCTTTTATCACGCACAATCCTCGTCACTCTAGATGGAGACTTCTATCCGGTTGTTCTAGTATAATCTTGATCGACATATATTTCTATTTTCTAAGGCTTATAGGTAGATCTTGTTTGACTAAAATTTACAAGGTGTGAAAAAAAATTCAGTAACAGAGTGGAGATCTGCTACAAAATACAGATCAAAGTCATGTTCTTTAATGAGATGATGAACTAACTGATCATGGCTAGCTTCTCCCTGATTCGCGAGACGTGCATGGAGACAATTGGAACATGGACAGCAAAAAAGAAATGGGACAAAAGGCTGCCAAACAAATGCAGTAAATAATGCTTGGCTCCACCACCCAGAAACCAATGGATCTCCAGACTTCTACCGTTTAAGAGAAGGATTCAAAGGCGGCACCTCCCCTTATATATATATATATATATATTATATATATATATATACACACACACACTCATGTTTGTCATCAGCAACCAGAGCCTTAGAGAGCTCTATAGCCCTTCATGGCTTCCTTCCAGAGCTTCCATGGTACCCTTACTATGTATACACTTTCTTGAAGAAATATTTTGCCTTCCTGTTTGATTCCATGCAAGAGATGATATTGGTTTCTCTTCAGTTCATCCTTTTTTTTCTTTTTCTTTTTTGTTGTTTTCTCCCTTGAGATGATGCTATAGCATAGTTGGATCTTTTTAGTTGTTCATCATCTTCTGTTTTTTAATGGCATGCAGGATGGTTTCATTGGATTTGTGGGGAGGCATTCGATTTGGGATCTTCATGCACTCAGAGAAGTCTGATAGATGCTCTCAATATTCTATTCCTTGTTGTTTACATTCTGGGCTTAATTATATCTACTGTCAATAGACAATATGGGGCTCAGAATAGAATCATCAAGAGCTGGGATTTTGCAGTTGTTTCAGCCTGTTGTGCAGCAACCAGCATTGCATGCTTCTGTGATGCTGCATGGGTCCTGTTTAATGGCCATCACTGTTCTTTCTGTGGGCAATCTGTTGTTTTCTTCATTAGAGGATTGATCTGGATAGCTCTAGCAGTTTCCTTGAACATCCATCCAAAAAACTTTGTAGGAAGTATAGTTCCACTCTGGTGGGCCTCCTCCTCCGTTCTCAGCTCTATTCTAAATGTGAAAACTTTGCTACAAAATCACAGCCTTCAGCTCCTCGACATGATACAATGGCCTGCAAGCTTCTTGCTTCTCTACAGCACTTTCAGATTTATAATTCTGCGACGTCATCCAAACAATGATATATCTGAACCTCTGTTGCACAAGAAAGGAGAAAAGAAAGTAGAGCTGCAAAATTCTAGCCTATATAGTCGATTGACGTTTTCTTGGTTAAATTCTCTACTTAGATTGGGTCACTCAAAAGCATTGAACCTTGATGATATCCCTCCTCTAGATTCAGAAGATACTGCGCTCTTAGCTTATGAAAAATTCGCCAAAGCATGGGATCTCCAGAGGAAGGATAAATCAAGAACTAGTAATAAGGTCCTCTTTGCCTTAGCAAACTGTTACAAGAGAGAGATGTTCTTGGTAGGAGTCTATGCATTGCTTAAAACACTCTGTGTGTCAGCTTCTCCTATACTTCTTTTAGGATTCGTGAGGAATTCTTCCCAAGAGGAAGGAGATCTCTTCGTGGGCATCTCTCTAGTAGGCTTGTTGATAGTCTCCAAGGTCGTCGAGTCCTTGTCTCAGAGACATTGGTTCTTCGACTCGAGAAGGTGTGGCATGAGGATGAGATCGGCCGCGATGGCGGCTGTGTTTCAGAAACAGCTCAAGCTGTCTAGCATTGGCAGGAGGAAGCATGCAACTGGTGAGATTGTGAACTATATTGCAGTTGATGCCTATAGACTTGGGGAGTTTCCATGGTGGTTCCACATGGCATGGAGTCTTCCTCTCCAGCTGTGCTTCTCAGTAGCCATACTCCTTGGAACAGTAGGTTTTGGAGCTGTTCCAGGTCTAGTTCCATTAGTCATATTTGGTTTCCTCAACATGCCATTTGCAAAGATCTTACAAGGCTATCTAACAAGGTTCATGGTTGCTCAAGATGAGAGACTAAGGGCCACATCTGCGGTACTGAACAACATGAAGATCATCAAACTACAATCCTGGGAAGAAAACTTCAGAATGATGATCCAGTCTCTCAGGGATGTTGAATTCAAATGGTTGTCAGAAACCCAGATGAAAAAAGCATATGGAGCTGTGATCTATTGGATTTCGCCGACCGTAGTATCAGCAGTTATTTTCGCCGGAACAGCTTTGATGGGCAGTGCTCCTCTGAATGCTAGCACTATTTTCACAGTGCTCGCGACCTTACGAGTAATCGCAGAGCCAGTGAGAATGCTTCCTGAGGTCCTCACTAACATGATTCAAGTCAAGGTGTCGTTAGATCGCATTGAGGTTTTCCTTCAAGAACACGAGATTACTGAGAGTGCTGTGATGAGAAATTCTCCAGAGAATTCAGAACTTAGTATCAGAATACAGAGTGGAGTTTTCAGTTGGGATCCTAATTTAGCTGTTCCAACATTGAGGAATATAAACTTGAATGTAATCAGAGGACAAAAGATTGCTATCTGTGGACCTGTCGGTGCAGGAAAATCTTCACTTTTATGTGCCATACTCGGGGAAATGCCCAGAATCTCAGGATCTGTAAGTAGTTGATATTCTAAAAATATATTGATTGTTTGTGTAGTGATTACACTACTTTTGAACACTGAACATGAAGCTCTTTTTGCCTTCAGGTTAACGTTTTCGGATCAATTGCCTATGTATCACAAACATCCTGGATCCAAAGTGGAACAGTCCGCGACAACATACTCTATGGGAAGCCAATGGTGCAGTCGAACTATGACAAGGCCATCAAATCCTGTGCACTAGATAAGGATATTGAGAATTTTGATCATGGAGATCTGACGGAGATTGGCCAGAGAGGTTTGAACATGAGTGGTGGGCAGAAGCAAAGGATTCAACTTGCTAGAGCAGTCTACAATGATGCAGATACTTATATCCTTGATGACCCTTTCAGTGCAGTGGATGCTCATACAGCTGCAATCCTTTTCCATGTAAGATAGGCATATAGATCATGTCTGATATAAGCAATAGAAGGCTCACAAACAAGTATTTTTACATACCTGCATTTCTGATTTAAGTCGATTACTGAATGGAAAATAACTGCTTTGCAGGATTGTGTCATGTCTGCTCTAGCAAACAAAACAGTCATTCTTGTGACCCATCAAGTTGAATTCCTTGCAGAGGCTGATACAATTCTGGTAAAGAGCCTCCTATCTGATAAAAGTCAATAGCATTTGGCATACAATTTATCTCGGCTTTTTGCTTCTCCAGGTTATGGAAAACGGAGAAGTTACTCAATCGGGAACCTATGAGGCGCTTTTAGAATCAGGAACAGCATTCGAACAGCTTGTTAGTGCTCATCAGTCTGCAATGACAGCAGTAGACTCTGTGAAACAAGAATCTAGAGATCAAACAAGTAGAACATCTGATGTGGATCAATTAGAGTTTTGTCGGTCCCTTTCTGTTAGGCATAGCAGCGAGGGTGAAATTTCCATCATCAGTCCTTCAACTATCCGGCTGACAGAAGATGAAGAGAAGGAGATTGGAAATGTTGGATGGAAGCCATACAAAGAATATTTCCAAATTTCCCAGGGCTATCTTTTTATCGCCTTAATTATCTTCTGCCAATTTGCTTTTGTCATTCTTCAGATGATATCAACCTACTGGTTGGCTCTAGCGATTCAAATACCTCGTATTGGAGCCGGCGTTGTCGTCGGAGTTTATGCAGCCGTGTCAATTCTCAGCTGCTTCTTTGTGTCTATTAGGAGCTTGTTTGCTGCACATCTTGGTCTCAGGGCATCAAAGGCATTCTTTTCTGGCATGATGGATTCTGTCTTCAAGGCTCCCATGCTATTCTTCGATTCGACTCCTGTAGGAAGGATTTTAACTCGAGTAAGTTCAATTTCTTCGCTCTGTCGTAGAACCAGGAAGCTTATTTGAAAAATAGATTGGCATCCATCAAAGATTAGTAAGAACAAAATATAGTTTTGCACAAGAATCTATTTTGATAGTTTCTTTGATACAGGCATCTTCAGATATGAGTATTCTGGATTTCGATATACCATATTCGATCGCATTTGTGCTGGTTGGTCTTATCGATGCTACTGGGACTATAGCAGTAATGGCCACTGTTACATGGCAAGTGTTGATCGTCGCAATTCCTGTAATGATTTGGACGGCCTACATTCAGGTGAGACCCAATTAACTTGGTACATTTCTATTGCAATTTCTAGCTCTCTACTCAGTATCTGATTTGATTGAACTTTAAAAGAGGTACTATCTAGCATCCGCAAGGGAACTGGTAAGGATCAATGGAACAACAAAGGCGCCTGTCATGAACAATGTTGGAGAGACAATTCTTGGAGTTGTAACAATAAGAGCTTTTGCCGTGATGGAGAGGTTCATCCATACCAATCTGCAACTCATCGACGCAGATGCAACGCTGTTCTTCCATACAATTGCAGCCATGGAATGGGTTCTTTTTAGAGTAGAAGCGCTGCAGACTTTGACGATACTTACTTCGGCTCTCTTCCTCGTTCTTCTTCCTCAGGGAACAATTGCTCCTGGTAAGACATAGATCAAAGTTCAAAAGCCTCCTAAAATTCTTGTAAGGCAATATGTGCAGCTGATTGTTCTTGATGGCATTGCAGGATTCGTCGGTCTCGCACTTTCCTATGCTTTAACATTGTCTTCAACCCAGGTTTTCCTTACTCGTTGGTATTCCAGCTTGGAAAACTACATCGTATCAGTAGAACGTATCAAACAGTTCATGCATATCCCATCAGAGCCTCCTGCAATCATCGATGAAAGAAGACCACCACCTTCCTGGCCTCAAGAAGGAAGAGTGGAATTCAAAGATTTGAAAGTAATTGCTATGCTCTATAGATGATTCATAGTGCTACAATATTCTTACATGAAACATTGTTACAATTGTGATTGTTTTTTTATTTCTTGGTGATCAGATAAGGTATCGCCCGGCGGCTCCATTTGTTCTCAAGGGAATCACTTGCAGTATTGAAGCAGGAAACAAAGTTGGTGTTGTTGGCCGGACAGGAAGTGGGAAGACCACGCTCATTAGTGCTTTGTTTCGTCTGGTAGAGCCGGCAGCAGGCAAGATTCTTATTGATGGTCTTGATATTTGCTCCATTGGTCTGAAGGATCTCAGGATGAAGCTCAGCATAATTCCTCAAGAAGCAACACTCTTCAGGGGCACTGTGCGAAGTAACTTGGATCCTCTAGGCCTTCACTCTGACCATGAGATATGGGAGGTCAGTAAAATTTTCTTGTTCATTTCCACCACTAGAAATTAGATTACATGCTGTTTCATGAACCACTTAAGGAACAAATCCATCTCAAAATTCAGATTGTCGAATACATCCATAGTGACATAAACGCCATATTCTTCATTCTTCTGTGTTGATTTGTTATCTTAGTAAACTCTTAAGGCATTCTTATAGGCTTTAGAGAAGTGCCAACTGAAGGCTACCATAAGAAGTATGCCAGCACTTCTCGACTCATCTGGTAATTAGTTAGATCCTTTCTTCCATTCGCAAGAACATGATTTCTTAAAGTCATCAGTTTCATATAAAAAGCTGATATGTTCTTCTAAATCCTTCGAAAAGTGAGTGATGATGGAGAAAACTGGAGTGCCGGGCAGCGCCAACTCTTCTGCCTCGGTCGTGTTCTCCTCAGAAAGAACAAGATTCTTGTCCTGGATGAAGCAACTGCATCGATTGACTCTGCGACAGATGCTGTCCTGCAGAGGGTTATTAGGGAGGAATTCTCCAGCTGCACAGTCATAACCATTGCTCACAGAGTTCCCACTGTTACAGACAGTGATATGGTCATGTTCCTATCTTATGGTATTACGACTAAATTTTCCATTCTTCTTCAAGCTTATGTCTCACATACATATATGCCTTCACTTTCTGAGAGTTCCTCTGATATGGAGAAGCCAACTTTGTAAAATGTTTAATCATAGTTGTTTGAAAGACTGGGCAGCTGATGAAATTCATATCCCCAATCTGCAGGAAAGCTTGTGGAATTCGACGAGCCTCCGAAACTGATGCAAGCAAAGAACTCCTACTTCTCAAAACTCGTCGAAGAGTACTGGTCCAACTGCAGGAGAAACTCTTCTCATAATCCTATGAGCTTATAGGAGAGACTCCTGAGAAAAGAAGTTCACGAGAGAGTTGAATCAAGAGATTCAAGACATTTGGTGGCATACATGGTGCATAGCACGCGTGAACAGAGCAGCTCCATTAAAAGCTTTGTTAGCAGCATGCCATTTGATCCCCAACAAATACCTCATACAACAATAAGTACACCAAGAACCTCCTATGAGAAGAGCACGGGCAATTCATCCTGCCATGCGTATGTAATCATCTTGAGTAAAAGCCAAGTATCATATGGAGGCCAAAGCCAATGTAATGTAATTACAAACAACCAACATGTTTATTATTCATCATTCCTTGGATTTGGAACCTATTTTTTGCCAAGAAAAAAATCTACAATCACACCATCCAGTGCAACCTGCTTAGAGGCTAAATCGTGATGAAGCCGAGACAAACTGATATCTTTTGAAGCTCGACTTTGATCGATTTAGACCATGGCACGCAAGTATCAGTCAACCAACATGGTTTGGATCTGCAAACAGATAGCCAGCAAATCGATGACAAAAGTAAACACGATGAAGCCTTTGTGTCATTTGAAACTTACTACTAACCATTGAAACATGAAGCTGCGTTATATCATATTACATATTTACATTGAGTTCTTTAAGCAATTGCTTATCTGGGAGATATGCCCTTCAATCATACATTCAAGATATCAATCGACATTTACCACTCCATTTAACCAGTTGTTCCAGCTCGTAGCAACATGAATAGCAAGCTTAAAGTCTATTTGGATCCGTTCTCAGGTAGTGCATAAACTATCTCAGCTAATAAGCTTATCAGCTATCTCCATCCTGCAAATCAAATAAAGCCAGATGTCAATTTAATGCTGAATAATGATCCGGGTCCTCCCAAAAGGTGTATATTTGTGTGTAATATATACATTATATATTGTTAATATGTATGTGTGTATAATAATATACATGTATATATGAAAATATATCTATATATTGTATGTATGTGCATATGTGTTTAATATATGTAACAAGAGTGTGTGTGTTGATTGGTGACAAGTGGCACCAATCTAACACCCCCACGTAATGGTGGATCGGTCCTCCCAAAGCCCGAATCACTACTCTTTAATGCCCCATTGATGACCATCTGATAAACCAATATATTGTACAAAAAAAGCATGCTAAGATAGCACAAGATTTGTAGTCAGCAATCACGTTATGCTTGTATCAAGAATCAAAAATAACTTTCCTAATGCAAAATGGATGAACACCGTGGGAAGATTTTGGCTTTTGCCTATTAGGGTTAAGATAAGAACATTAGAAGACAAATGAATGAAACCAAATCCACTTGTCAAAAATAGCAAAGATGAATGTATTCCCGAAGATGGTAATCTATTCACATTTTCTAATCAAATGAGGTCCTTTCAGATTAGATACAGAACAAAAAAGAACATACCAAAGAACAAAGTTAACGAATGAGGATAATATTAGCAGACACATTTGAAAAGGGGCATACATTATTCTCCTTAAAAAACTTCACAGTTCCTGCCGCATCGCTGCACTTGGGAGGGGTTATAGAACACAGTAAACAATCGAGAAACAGAGCCCTGCTTACAAAGAGAAACAAGTATGCTAATAGGATTGTCTTATGATTGCCAATCTTTGCTGAATTGCAGCCCTTTCCGAGGAAAATAGTTGATGATTTCCCCATGATCAAATTCAAGGTTCTAGTCTGCTATTATAACTCCCCATCTTCGCTGGATTGCAACCCATGTCTAAAAGATGATCAATGATTTCACCACGATCACGATCAAATTAAAGGTTTAATGTAGATTGATTGGATGCCCTGAATTTTACCATCTACGAATTCAGAAAAGGTCCATTCGCCAGAATCATAGCTCCAATCACCACTAGGTTTGGCTTGATACCCTCCTCATTGCTATCTTCTACTTGACACGCTCTTTCCACCATTTTCTACATAAATCCTAAAGGATCCCTTCCTTTCTTCCAAAGATTTCATCTTCATCTTTGGAAAAAAGCAATGCACAGGCTAAATCGATCAAATAAATACACGAATATCCAGCAAGAACAATCAATAAAAAGGGATAGGTTATCACCTGGTGAAACTAGGGTTCCAACTTCAAAGGGCTTCAACAAAAAGACAGAGGAGGAGGGGGAAAGCTCGTGAGGCGGGGATCCGAGGGGTGCAATGAAGCACAGGAGCTCGCCACGGGGCTCCCCCGGCCCCTCGGCGGCACGGGCTGCAGACACGGCCTCAGCGAGCATTAGGGCCTTCTCGGAGAGGCCAGCGGGGAGCGCTGCAGCGCCCAACCGCGCTAGCCGCGACCGGCTCGACGGGGAAGTCGCAGCCAACGAGCGCGAGGCGGCGGCGCCAGCGGCGGTCCTCGCAGCCATCCCGGCCGGAACGAGCCAATTCTGTTTAGGCCTCCGCCGAGTTAATTAGTATTAGAGCTAGGCGTTTGGGCCTTCATCAGTGGGCTAAGCATGCAAACCCAATGCTGTTTCGCGCATAACCCAATCTAAAACCTCCATAACCTCGTGCTTTTCGCCAAAAACCCAATGCATGCTTTTTTTTTAATCAATAATCCCAAATCATATAAAAAAAATTACCCCTTCCAACCACACTCAACCACCAGCAGCCACCGCCACTTTCGCCGGCCACCCGTTCGTCCATCTCCAGTGATCCCCTCACCTCCGCACCTCTGGCGACCTCGCCAGTGACCACCACCACACACACTTTCTCCCCCTCTCCCCATCCTTCCTTGCAGCAACCCCCTCGTCAGCGACCACGTCAGCGACCACCCTTTCCATCGCCGTCGCACCTCCCAATCACCCGCCACAACCTTCATATTTTTCTATATTTTCACCTATTTTAACTATTTTCTCGGCTTTTTCCTTCTCTTCTTCTCTCCAACCCCGGCTCGGTCCAGCTCGCCCCAAAGCCAACACCATGCCTAGTAAATACATTTAGCTATCAATGGCATTTTAGTCTTTTATTAATACACCAGCCAAATAAACATATAAAATGATACTATAACCATGAAAACATGTCAAATGAGGATTGTAGCAAAAACTTCCTCCAACACGGGTTTGTACCAATCATCCGTATGTTATATCAAGAGATGCACCCTCCGTGGGAAGCGTTTGGGCTTCTAGTGAGCCAGGCGGCCCAGGTCTGCATGGCCGTGACCAATTCCGATTTGCACGTAAGACCCTCGCACTTTTGTTCTCCTCAAGAAACGGCCTCAGCAGATTTTTCGATCGCCATGTTCATTATGACCTGTTGAACATTAATTGCAAATGAATACTCCAACGAGGGAGGTTAGGCTTTTCAGCGCTGGAAATTTCCTGGGTTCACTGCAGGTGAGATGGGGAGTGATGCCAATGTGAATTATAATGCTTCATGAAATTGGTTCAGGACTAGACACATGGAAAGGGTCGTCAAACGTCACAAACATAATATATTTTAATTAGAATGAATCATAAAGATTTCTATCGTTACTTATGAAAATTACATAGCTAAAGACTTTTCTTGACAAGCCGAGAGTCAAGTTCAAAGACTCAATTAAAAGGTAAAGAAAGACACTCGGCTCAAACTCGATTTAAAATTGACTACATCACGACTCAAGTAGCTACAAGCTATTCGTCTTGCAGCATGTCATATCCCGGAGGTGAGTGACAAACATCAAAACTCAACAACACATCCTTGAAATAAGATCAAAAAATTTGGACCAATAAAAGCTGAAGCAGGTGAAATCAAACAACGAAAAACAGACACAAGAACAACCATCCTTGTATAGTATTATGCTTGACTGGCTGAAAACTTACAAATCCATGGGATGGTGCTGCCATTGAGAAGACAAGCCTATACGTAGATCAGAAAGAGTCTTCACGGAGATTAGAAAGAGCCATCGCTGCCAACTGATGACCCACCTCTGGATAGAAAATTACAAGGTGTCGCGGTGGTGGCCACTCGCCTACAAGGCTACAACCACCTGCTAGATTTTTCCATGACCAGAACCAACAAATGACACAAGCAAGAAAAATCACAGCAAACAAGACGACATCAACAACAATCTCAATGAACAGTGACAGGGAATATCCTAACCACAACCATTAATTCCTTCCAGATAATAAAAATAATAGATCATCAAGCTTCTAGAGAATTTTTAAATCAGTACCAAGAAGTCATATCTTGTGAAGACAATTGAGCAAACTTGGAACCGACATGTATAAATTAACGATCGAATTGACAAATATAAGTGTACATCAATGAACTTTTGAACGTTTTCAACTAGGCAAAGTATGGTGTATAATGTTAGGAGATTAGATTCCTCTATATTTATGAATGGAAAAAGTAGCAACACAAACTAGGACTTGTGCATAAAGAAAAGCCAGATGAGAGGCAGTTAACCTGGAGGCTCAAGCTCCAGCTCAAAATAATCAAAAATTTAGACCAGTCAAAGAGTGCAGCAAAACTTAATTATTTTTTCAAGATGATGAGTTACAAATTCTGAGATTGTTGACTAGTAAGAAATTTTGCTACATCTTCCTGACACAACAACTAAGAAAATCCTCATGACGCCTAGGAGAACAGGAACACCAAAACTGTCCTTTTGTCGATCCCTACTTGTTTATAGTTACAGACCTAAGCCATTTATTTAGGGTAAATTTTCTCCGACCTAAGTTGCCTTCTCGAAAACTGGCTTCCTACAGACTTTCAATCCCTCCATCCATGACTGTCATCTTTCTCCAATGCATTGATGCCCTTCTCAATCTGATGCAGAAGAACAAGCTCAAGGCTGATTTTGTAAACAATAAAAATCCATAGATGGAGACATGGGCAATTAAACACCCCATATACGAATGCAAAGGATAGAAACTTCAAACAACAGATATCAGAAAATCTAAAGTGTTGAGCCAAAATTATAGGACTTGTTCGCAGTCTCTCATATCCAGTTAACACAATAGAACACTCAACACAATACAATCGAACAACTCACAGAATAAAAGGACCTCATCTTCTCTATCTGATCCAGAAGCAACATTCTAATAACAGAAGCATTTCAAATTCAGAATATAGCCATCAAAGAAACCTATCACACAATGAAAAGAGACAATATAGCCCTTATTTCCAAGCCAAATTGTACATAACCTGAGGAAAACATGCTCTTTTGGTACATCTTAAGACGTAAGGCCTTCCACATATAAAAACATAAAATCCTAACAGACATCAAATCAAAAACGCAAAGAATAGATCCCTAAATTTACCAAAAAAAAACAGCAGATCCACATTTAAACACAAACTACAACAGCAAAGTAGAGGCAAAACTAATTCATATTTGCATCGAAGTATCGACTGAGAAAGAAGCAATAATATTCTCCAATTCACTCAAAAACCAATGTTTATGGTTGGATCTATCGATAGAGTCCATCACATAGGAAGTATCATACTATCAAACAGCAATCTTGCATATCTAGGCTAGCTAGATAGACCTCAGATGATGTAGTCGGACCACTCGGAGATGAAAGAGGTATGATCCATAGACTCTCCGGGCACATCCTCAAGCCTCGACGGCTTCTCCTTCCCTCCCACCAGCCTCGCCGGGTTTCCCACCGCGGTGGTCCTTGCCGGCACGTCGATCAGCACCAACGACCCGGCCCCGATCTTAGCCCCCTCCCCAATTATAATGTTCCCAAGTATCGTTGCCCCAGCACCAATAAGCACCCCATCCCCAATCTTGGGGTGCCGATCTCCGACCGCCTTGCCGGTGCCACCAAGGGTGACGTGGTGAAGGATCGAGACGTTGTTTCCCACAACGGCGGTCTCTCCGATGACGACGCCTGTAGCGTGGTCGAGGAGGATCCCGCGGCCGAGGCGGGCGGCGGGGTGGATGTCGACGGCGAAGACGTCGGCGACACGAGACTGAAGGGCGAGGGCGAGGGGCCGTCGCTGCTGGGCCCACAAGAGGTGCGCGATCCTCTGCGCCTGGACGGCCAAGAAACCCTTGAAATTTAGGAGGCAGTGGGAGAAGGAGTGGCAAGCTGGGTCCCGGTGGCGGGCGGCGAGGAGGTCGGCGACGGTGGCGGAGAGGAGCGGTGGGTGGGACGAGAAGGAGTGGAGGAAGAGGTCGTAGAGGAGGGTAGAGAGTAGAGTCGACGAGCAGAGCTTGTTAGCGAGGTGGAACGAGAGGGAGCGAGCGAGGGAAGGATGGGAGAGGACGGTAGCATAGACGAAGCTGGCTAGGGCGGGCTCCGACTCGGCGTCCCGGCGGGACTCCGCCTTGATCTGAGCCCACACCCACGACTCGTCGTCCTCCGACTCCGGGGGCGGGAACGTCGGCACCGGAAGCGTCGGCGCGGCCGGCGCCGGCGCGTGGTTCTGGTGATGCCCTAATGGCATAGCTGACTGGTGGTGGAGTCTGGGACACGGATTCGGGGGGCCTCAAGGGATTCGGGGGGGGCTTCAAGTAGCTAATGAGTTACGTGGAGTCTGGAACACGGACGGGGGGGGGCGCGGGGGCCCTCAAGGGGTTCGCCGGGCCTCAAGTAGCCAAAAGAACTAAAGGGCGGAGATAGGTAAAAGTAGTAGATAGGTGAAGGCTCTCTTGGTGAAACTAATGGCCACCTTGAGCACCTATATATACATGATCCCAGGAGGCAGGGGGTGGTGGGGGGGGGTGGGGGGTTGAATCTTCTCAGGATGCATTGGTCCACGTGGCAGCAAGAAGTTAAGAGTGTTGCGTGCCGGAGTAGTAGGGTTCAGGATGTATGGGGGGGAAGCAAGGTGCATGCTGAGGTGTGCCGGATCTAGTCGCGGCCGGCGAGGGGTGCATCAACGAGCTGAACGGAGCAATGGGAGCAGGTGACGGTGTCGAGAGGCTGGAGGAGAATGCAGTGCTTGCTTGGGTTTTCATCTTCGGTAGCCACTGCTGCAGAGAGGGTTGGGACCGAGGGAACACCAAAGGATTGAGCCGCCGCACGTCAATGGCATGCACAATCCGACGATAGATGAAGGAGATGCACAAGGAGTGCGAGGAGGAAGGTTCGCAGGTGGCGTTCATGACGGAGGCGATGGTTTGCCGTTGACAAGATAGCAGCACGAGTGGTTCTAGAGAGAGCGAGTAATAAACCTTGAGCAGAGTGAATGGGGGAGAGGAGAGAGATCGAAGTGGAGAGAAAGAGACCGTAAATAAAGAGAGATATAGAGAGAGGTAGAGAGAGAGAGAAGGGAGACAGAGGAGAGAAAGGGAGAGAGAGACCGTGTAGAGAGAGCTAGAGAGAGAAGAGGGAGATAGAGGTGAAACATGGAGAGAGAAAGAAGAGACACGCAGGGCATTGTGAATGGAGTACTGTTTTGGGTACATGGCATGTACCATGTACCCAAAACAGTGTCCGTTGGATTGAATCGGGATGTGTGCCCGATTCAATGCAACGGTAGGGATTTGAAACTTGGAGGACCCCCGGTAAAAATCAAAATTTTGAACGTACTAGAATGCCATTTCTTTTAAGAAAAATGATTTTTAACCAACATCACGTAGGGTCATTAATATGATATCAGAAGAGAGAAATCATTGGTTGTTCGAGCAAAACAAATACTAGTGAAATTATGATGCCAAAAGATTGATTGAATCACACCTAGAACAGAGCTAGTTCAGAATGATAGGTAAAAGTAGTCAAGTATGATGTGCTTGAGAGAGAGTCACAGGATTACAGCAACTTTGTATGAAGCCTATTCACCAACCCACACTAGATCCTGTGATAGATATCTCTGCAGAAGATAACATTCAGAAGAAAAGAATTAACACTAGAAGCACAAACATAGAGACCAAACATCCACCATTTACAAACACACTGCAAATAACCGAAACATATCGAGGCAGGGCTTATAAGTTATAACCATACACACCTGCGTGTCAAATAGGAAGACAGGCTACCTGAAGTAAACAGAGAGAATTTTACATGTCAAGTTAAATGGCAAGAGCAAACTCTGAGCCAATCAGATGAACCATGATAATAATGATGGGCAGGATATTATTCTAGGCGATACACACAGGGAATGCCTCACCAATAAATACAAGTATAACAGAAAAGGTTGTTGCATCATTCTTCTGATGACCAATACTCCAGATTGCAGTATTGTGCCAATTATGCATCATAACAACAAGAAGCTCATGACTCTTCATCACTCTCGTTGCCAAATATTGATGATACTTTTGCTGCCACCTTTGGCTTCTTCACGATGCTGCCGCTAGAGGCCTTCTGGGTAAACCATGCAAAATCAGTTCAAAGAAATGCATCTTATAAAACTCCAATTGTTCAAAGACAAACTCGGGAATTGCTTCCATAGATACTCTAAAAACAACTATAGCCGGATTACTGCCGAACAACAGATAGCTTTAGCAACAAAGCTTTTGAGTCCTTTTCTGTGACATCAGAAGATCCGAAGTTTATCCTAGTCCATAAACACTAACTGTTAAAGTAACAGTCTGCTAGAGTTAAGGGTATCAAACCCTCTATGAGTTGAGGACCAAATAACGAACAATCAAATTATAGAACTATACAAGTAAAACTTTCATCACAATACTGGATAATGAGATCTGGATAAATAATGTAGCACCCATAGCAACAGACCAAATGGAAGAAATCATAGTGCGATAAACCAAGTACCACTTAGAATAGATAGTCAATCTCTGCAAACATTAACATAATAACAAGGCAACCTATCTTTTAGCTAGCAATATTATATATCAGCAAAAAATTGAATTTTAGGAGTTAGGAAAGTAGAAGATTTTACTAAATATCCTCTGAACCTGTTTAAAAAACACAAGGCTACTTCTACATCATCCTCTTAGGAGTTTGGACCAACCTTCAAGGAACCGAACTTAGAAGAAAACCCGAACTTTAACGTTTGCCGCTGATTTTGGTCTATCAATTCAGAAGCACTCCTAGTTGTACCAGCGTCAGTGGAAACTCCAGACTCTTCAGGTTGCAAGTGCTGTTGTCGTTGCTTCTGGGCATCGGCTCTACAATAACGTGAAGATACAGCAAGTGATGGTATAGTGCATTTCTTCCAAAACAGGAGGAAATAATTACAATTGCTGAGATACTAAGAAAATGTAGCAGAACAATACATTTGAGCAAATTTGGCCATTTCCTTCTCCTGACGTAGTTGTTCCCTTTTCAGTCTGTCATCACGGCTGCTTCCACCATGCATTTCCTTCATATCTTTAAATCTCTGAAGAGACAACATGTAAATAGCAGGTGGATGCCAATGGGATGCATTTTTCAAAAGTTTCAAAAGAGGCAAGAAATTAGCATCCCGACACATAAGAGCTATACTGCCATAGAGTAACATGATATACATTATTCGATCTGGTATAAGTCAAAGGTGCAACTTCTGTGCGGTAGAGCTTACCAATCTTTTTTCGCTATTGAAATCAGAATTCATACTATTAGATAAAACTAAAAGGCAAATCCAAGATGCTGAGGTCAGAATACAAGTGTATGCAAAACAGAAAATTATGCATAAAAGAAGGATAGGTGCAAAGTCCTGCTGGAACCAGGGTGACTTAATCTTGACGTCAGCAGAAAAATACTCAGAGCTCAAACCATGTAGATTAAGCTTTTTGAATTGAAGGTTCCAAATAAATCCGGAATCTACTATGTCCCTGCCTAAACTTCAAAACAACATCGGATTGAAGTTGCTTACTTGCTTAAGAATTGTTTTTCAATTACACCAAACATTAGTAACTTTTTAATACAAAGTCACGCAACTGTAAATGCATAGCATCGAATTCAAAATATGCAGATATAAACAAGAACGTTATTGTTAGAATGTCCAATTTCGACAATCATGAAGACATAATAATCATGCAGATACATCAACAACAATTATCATAGCCAGCACTTTAAGTGCAAAATTTTAAGGACAAGAAGAAAATTATTCCCAATTATACACTTTTGGTAGTAAGGAGACATGGAGTTCTCAATATGAAGACACAAATATAACTGGAAATTACCTTTCTGTGGTTGTGATCATATGAGCTAAGATGAACTTCAAATTCCATAGCCAACTTATACTGTTTGTTGCACAGACTACAAAAGAACACCTTCTTCATTTCCTTGACCTCAGTTTGAATTTTCTGCTCACGCTCAGCTACGACCTGGATTTTCATCATGCGCACGAAGCAGGGAGTAGAAGCCACCAGGTAATAAAAAGTGCACGAAATTCTCAAGAGCCTCGAAAGTTGATGTTCCCTTACGATATATCATTCCCGTCAAAAGCACGCATATATAGGTAATATGCTGCGTACTACTTGAGGTAGGTTTCAAAAAGTCAAAGCATCAACTTCAAAGCTTCGGATAAAGGAAATACCAAAAGGGGAAAGCATTCAAGCACTTACCTCTCGCTTCTTTGTGTCCTCCTCGGTCTCCTCTATTTCAACATCAAGTTTCTTCCGTTGAACATTTTCTCCGGACGTAAAGAAGTCATCTTGCTCTTGCTTTCCCACACCTAACTTTGGATCCCTAATACCAGCCCTTATTGGCTCAACTATACCTGTGTCACCGAACCGAGATCATGAATAATAAGGTCCAAATTGAAAGGGCGTAAAGAGAGCTCTAAAATCCGAGTCTAAACTAACCACCTATCTAATCATTCCAACTACGTCTAATTTAATGCTTGAAAAATGTGCAAAAAATTCAAGAAAATCACGCGCGAATAGTGACTGCAATTTGAAGAATAATCTAGCACCTTGTTCATCTTTCCCAAGGCCCTTGCCTTTCCATCCCATCTTCTGCAAGAGCCTGAATCCTACATTCGATGATGTGAGTTGTGTATCCAAAGATGCTTGCTCCAGATTGTCTGTGTCAAGGTTTTCGGTCGGCCTGTGATCAATCGGCAAACGAAAGTCTTCTCCCAAATCCTCTGCGAGGGAATTTGAATATGCCTGTACAGGCAAAAACGACTCCTCAGCATAAGCTCCATGAATAAGAGGAGAAGCCAATGGTAGAAATTATTTCAATGTTGCAAATTTGGACAAGCTAGATAGAAAAAATTCCCCCAATTTATAGCTCATGAAACAAGTCCAGTTACACGACTTAAAAAACAGAATAATGCATGATAAACCTCGAATACAAGAAACACTTTGTTCCATATGGAATTAGACGTAATGAGCCCTTCATAAGTTTCAGAAAGGCTCTCTCATTTGCGAAATAAGTTTCTTGCATATCTTTGTTATGCATTCTTGCAGGCAACAACAAAGACATTAGAGCATCAAGGAAATAAGATTCAATGATTGCTTACCTCTTCTCTCTCCATCAGTCGTTTCTCTTGAATGTATGTCTTCTGTATGCCACCATATCGCTCATTCTCCATTCCAAAAAAAACAAACTGCCAGGTACAAACAGACAAACTGCCTGTGTTATCAAACCATTCCAAATTTCTGATTTTCTAATACACATGAATACATGAGGAGGCCAGATCTTTTTCACAGAGGAACATTATCACAGCTCTCCATGGCTTCTGACTAGGAGGTAAAAGATGCTTAAAATATGCCTCGAGGATAAGCAAATAAGAAACTAAAGTATCTCCGTAAACAAGCTCCTAAAACACATATAGAGGAAAGATCTGGTTCATCTCATGAAAACTGTCATATTCGTTGTATGAAAACAAGAAAAGCGACTTACCTAAGCTTAAATCATTATGTTCACAAAACTATATCTTCTCTAAAGGAACAAAATAAAATTTTCTGATTAACCTGTTCATGCATGCAAGCATTTCCATCTATGTATCCTGCAAGAGCTTCTAAATACAAATCTTTCTTGGAAACTATAAAGGTTAAAAACCAAAGAACATGAAAAACACAGTTCGTCTCTCAATATCACATCTTTTCCCAGAGGACTGGCGTCACACTTCTATAATCAAGGGTCTTTGGGTCTTGGCTTTCCATCACATAGTGAATAAATTGAAGCTTTCGATCTATATAATTTACCACCTATAAAGCAAAAACACAAGTGAATCCAGCAGAAAGATCACGTCTTTCATATTATCCCTACCCGGACGACCAGCACCATATCATGGAAACAGCTTCTAGGTTTAGTTTCAGAATCCAAGAAACAATTATAAATTAAATAGAAAGATCAACTCGATAGTATAATCACCCGATGACGGTACCTCTCAATCCTAAACCCTAATCCCAGATCGACCAAATCAGCGCGTTGTTTGGAGGGGATAGCACCGGCAGGGAGGGCGACGCCGTCCACCGCCTCCCACGGAGAGCGAGAGAGAGGGGCAGAAAGAGGAGTCCCTGTAGATTTCGGATAATTTGGAGAAGACCGAGGAGTTGAAACACGGTGGTTACTGATGTATAAGCGCCAGCATTCAATGAAATCCTAGCCTTTGGTTGGGACCGGACGGACTGTAGTAGTCCATATTGACTCTATTGTAACAGTGCGTTTCAAGTACGCTTTGGGCTTGCCCTAGCCCGCCCTAGCGCAAAGCCCAGCAGCTGCACTCGTAACAGTAGGGTTCAATAAACTGAAAGGCGTGCGCCCGTGCGCTTGATTTATTAATAAAAACACCACAAATGGTATGATCCCATATGATGAAAGTGGCATATGTGAAGGATAAGTCATGGGTTGTTAATTTATCAAAACTAATGTGTTTGTTGAATATACATGAAAATCAACATGACTCTATACTGACCTATTCCTTTAACAAATAACTCACATTGATTTTTCCACTCCGATACCATGTTAAATTATCAATTGTCTCAAACCATTAAACTAATGGGGACACTAAAGGTTATATTTCTACTTTCATTCATCATATTTTATATTGTTAATCACCCGTTACAATGAGATAGTGGTAATTAATAATCCACGGTTAAGATATGACATTCATTTTAATCAAGATACGTCATTTACTTTGATAGTTTATGAAAATACTTATGTCATTCGTTTTAATCAATGATTGCCATTTACTTTGATAGTTCATGAAGATAATTGCGAAAAAGAAAATGCAGTATAATACATGCAGTTATGTATGTTAAGTAGTTGACAAACATAAAAAGGAAAAAATGAATGCTTTAATGTATACTCTGAATTACTAACAAATACTTACAACGTGAATGTTGTTAACTTGACATATCCTCCGATAACATGTTAATTCACAAATAATTTTGGCATATATCTACTATAATATATTATGATGTTCTTGTGTCATTAAATCCTATAATTTTATAAGAAAAAAAAAAGTTGCTAGAAAATTTGGAAATACATGCATGTGAAATTATCATCAAAATGATAATATTCATATGCCTTTAGCTAAAATAAATTAGAGAACTAGTTACATCACAATAGAATGACAGGAAATTAAAATAAACCTCAAAATAGAGCCAGATAGTGCATGGCTGAGTATACGGAGAACATTAACAAGAACGGATTCCTTCCAAGTGACCTCATCAAACAAACAAAAGTCACAGCAATGATCCCACTGTCGTTGCAATTTGGCCTCTCATAATATCCCATGCTCTTCTCGACTCATCATCCACCATATCATCATCAAGCATTGTCCCTTCTTTTCACAACAAGCACCAAGAACAGCATTCCACCCATATATCAACCACATAAAGATCGGTAAAGACTAAAAAGAGTCCATCCCTAGCTTCTCACCTTAACCACCACTTTTAACACTCAAAGTGGACGTAGATAAGATGAGAACTATCATGCATGCTTTTGTTTGCCAAAGAGTTCTAATGGAGCAAAGAGACATCATTCATTGCGACATATATTTGAACTTTATAGCTTGATTGATCCTATAATATATATATGTCCTTCACTCTATAGTAAAAGCATCTCTAAGAATAATATTACTTTAGTTAACAAAGTGAATATCCAGTATGGCCTCTTCAAAAGTGATTAAAGGTGGCCTTTCCACTATGAATTTAATATATACATCAGGCTGCTCAATCCCAGAACAAACCAAAAGAAGAAAAAAAAAATACTAAAAGGGAGATTATGTGATCACAACGCGTCACTAGAGATTATGAGATTGCTCGATCTGCCTGTGATATGATTCCATTGGTGATATGAGATTAATGTTTAAGTTGTAGCTTCGGCTTATCTATTTAAAAAAAAAGATGGTTCACCAATCAAAATTATATTTAGATTATTATCTTGTTTTAGTGAGTCAGAATGGACATAAATATAAGTTGAAGGATAATATAAATATCTTTATTGCCATCACTCCGATAATTTGCTCATTGTTTACTAATCGAATTAGGATAATCGTAATTAATTTGAATTGTTAAATAGAGAGACTGTATTCAAGAAACTTTCTATGTTTTTTAAAAGAATTGATGATTTAAAATAGTTAAAACATTCCTTCTTAAAGCAACACGTCAAAGAATATTCCATCTTGGTACCTTTCTATTTGCCTATAAAATGCACACCCTCCTCCATGAACTCTTTCTCAAATCGATCTCCTATCAAGCTCATTAGCATTAACCATTGCCTCTCGAATCCATGGCCGGCGTCGTGGTGGTGTTCGACTTCGATATGACCATCATCGACTGCGACAGTGACGAGTGGATCGTCGGCGAGTTCGGCGCCGCCGAGCTCTTCGACCAGCTTCGCCCCACCATGCCATGGAACCCTCTCATGGTTTCTCTCTCATCTTGAAGCCTTAAAAATCTCTCCTTTCCATAGTACTACAATCCAATGATATATTGGGTTTTATGGGTTTTAGGATAGGATGATGATGGAGCTCCATGCTAAAGGAACATCCGTGGAGGAGATCGCCGGCAGTCTGAAGAGGATTCCCATGGATTCTCACATCACCAATGCCATCCAAACAGCCTATGCAATGGGGTTCGCCACACCTTTTCTTCTTAATCTTATGAACATTGCTATGATATGCCAGTTCCATAGACTTGATTCATTCAGAGAGCTGTGTTTCTTGTTTCAGTTGTGATCTTAGGGTGGTGAGTGATGCCAATGTGATATTCATTGAGACGGTCCTCGAGCACCATGGCCTTCTTGGCTGCTTCTCGGAGATCAACACAAACCCTTGCTGTGTTGATGATGAGAGTGGAAGGCTTTGTATCCGGCCATATCATGACTCCCAAGCCCCTCCTCATGGCTGCAGCCTCTGCCCTCCAAACATGTGCAAGGTATATATATATACATTGGTTCGAACTCTTGACCTTTGCTCTGATATCATTAGAAATCTTGAGTTGTCCTCTATAGCGACTATGACTCTAAAGTCTAGCTTCAAACTTGTACAACAGGGGATGATCATGGAGCGAATAAGAGCGACGACCAATGAAGCCGGGGCGAAGCGATTTATCTACATCGGCGACGGGAGAGGCGACTACTGCCCGTCTCTCAAGCTGAGAAAAGGAGATGCTGTGATGCCGAGGAAGGAGTACCCTCTATGGAAGCTCATCCATGGCAACATGGCGCTCCTTGACACCGAAATCCGTGAATGGAGCAATGGTGAGGAGCTGGAGCAAGGCCTTCTCCGGGTGATCGAGAGACCGCTCTCCGTCGATCACCCCGCCGCTCCAACTGAACTGCTAGCAGTGGACTGCAAGCTGCACACAATTCCAGTTGGTGCACATGAGGCCTTCCCCCAGGCCCTTCCTGTTCCTTACTGATCAAATGCACAACTTGATCCTAATTAAGAAGATTGGCTGAAATGTTGGTAAAAGAACATATGAGATTCAACCTGGCAGTAACAAACTATAATGTGCTATAATGAACATTGCTCTTTCTTCTTTCAAGATCAATTGAACTATAGTAATATATTTGGCAAAAGGGGGAGAATACTTGCTATGGCAGTTGAATGATACTTTGGCATCCTCTCTGCTAAGTGCTAACAAACAAATTCCTTTTCAAGAGAATACTTGGAGGAGCTTCCCTTCAGATGTGTTGGTTTTCAGAAAAACTTTCTTCAGTGACTTAGCCTTCAGATCATTAACTACTGTTAGAAGTTTGTTGTAGACATGTAGATGAAGTCATTTGGGCCTTTAGAGGAAAAAGAGTGACAACCTTCCACACAATCCAAAACCAGAAACAAACATAGGAAGTGGGAGAAGGCAGGCAAGCACTCACAAGACATATATATAATTACATAACATATCATGACCTAAGCACCAAACTCATGGTGCAAAGTTAAATGGATAAGCCATACATGCTCTCAAATTAATAATTAAATGCAAAAGAGTATCATTAACTACTACTGCGATTGGAAATAAATAAGATGAAAACCCATGGAATTCTCAGTACTATATCAGTTAGTTGCAACCTCTTTGGTCCTCAATCAAATCCCCAAAAGGCAAAGAGCCATCTAACATTACAACCGCTTCCTTATCCACTGCTAGCCCTTCTCCTTTGGAAAGGGCATCTTTCCTGCCACCTAATGATACCAAGCATCTACCTACACTACATCAGCAGAACCTGCTACAGTTACTAAACTTCTTCGTAGGAATTTAGCGATCCACTGAAGTAGGTTCCTATCATCTAGCAATCCAACATACCAACAATGAGGACCTGCAACATTCTAAACTGAAGGCAGGATACCCTTACCCAGTTCAGAATATCATGGTCATGTCCAAGTCACTCTCCAACAATAGTCACCTCAGGCCAGTGTAAATCCTTGCACAAACATCAACTTTCAGTCCTTGGGCAATGAGAGGTTCAAAACTTAGTCATGACCTAGATACAGCATGCCCTGAAAAGGAACGGCCAATCTTAATCACGGAAATTTGACTGAGAATTAATCAAAAGAAGCATATCAGAATCACCTTTAATTATCATAAATTCTAAACATGAGAAAGTGGGGTACCAGAGCATTGGATGCCTTGCAACAACCATCAAAGTTGCTTCCTCTCACATCTAACATATGGGCCACCGTGGATGCCAGGATAAGATATCATCACAGAAAAAAGGACACCAGCTACAATGTACAAACAAAAATCATAATGAGAAGCAAAACAGCAGAACTAAAAGGGCATTGCCACCTTTTCTTTCTTATTATTACCCTGTCATGAATAATGAAGATGTACAGCTGACTGTTATGACTACAAGTGAATGGAATAAATTTCTGCCACTTCCACTATGTATCCTTTGTATCTACAAGGCCAAGAATCAGATTCGATGCGCCGAAAATCAGTGCAGAAGTATATAGCAAATGCTGCTCTGGACAGAAATGGCAACAATCCAACAATGCCATGAAGCTTCCTTACAACTGTTGTATATACTTAACCACATCCTCTGCATCAAACTTCAAGTGACACCCTGGTCTTGATGGGTTTCAGCTTCAACCCCATGCTTTCCGGCGAGAAGAACTCTGGGGAGATACACGATGGACTGAGTGGACTCCGTGGGCTACCGGTAAACTGGGATGGCCTGTAGAGACCATATGGCATGAAAAAGTACTCCATGGGTATCAGCATTGCATGGGGCTGCTCCTCTGTCACCACCGAACCACACGCCTGGACCTGCATGTGTTCCCGCTGCGCAATGAGATAAAAGACAATGGCAGTATTCCGCATCGAGAGACAGTAGCAATCTATCTTAGAAGAGTACCTCAACCAACGCGCAAAATCTTCTGTCCAGTTTTGAGATCATATGCAGGGTGTCTGAATGGAAAGGAGAGCTCTCACCAACAAATATCAATGTCCGGCACTGAATTTTCCTCAACTCTTGTGTTATGTCATACCTCCTGCTTACAAAGAATGATATGCTACATTGTTCAATACATGCTGCAGTCCAGTTAGAATAACTACTAGAGCAAGAGCCAAGTGCTTTGTACCCATTGATTGACTGAAGGAACTTCCACACATTTGCAGATTGTCTCTCATCCAACAACTGCCAAGATAAAGTAATAAATGAAAACAAATAGTTTGAAGAAATATCCCATGTTCATAGGGAATTCTCTATGTCCAAAAATAAGCAGAGGAACAAGGGTAAGGAGACTAACACTTCTACAAGCCTGTACAATATCTGACTCAGGGACTTGCCCACTGCCTCTAACTTCCTGCGATCAAAGAGTAAAAAGAATAATAAATCAGAAGATATAGATGCACTCTCAATCAGATCAGCACAAAGCAAAATCATCATACCTTACTGAAATATCTCTGGAGTAAGCACTCTTTCACCAATCCACACATCCCGTAATAATATAGCAAATTAGACATAACCTGATATTGACTTCATATTGTTTAGCTACAACCTCAACATTTTTCAGGGAAAGAAAAAACTAGCCGGACAAATGGGCAAAGTTAATATACCTTATTGTACAACCATTCTGTCCAGGAGGGTGATTTACACAAAGGGGATACAAGTATCAAGCCAAGGACACGTTTCCTATACTTAATCTGAAACAATGTAAGGAGCTGTAGTCAGGAAAAGTACTGAAAATGATAATTCAAGAAAGTTCTCCAGCAAAATTCATACAGAGAAGAGGGTCAGAATGTAAGCGCCTGCCGTGACTCCAAGGCACATAACTGAACCTAACCTGGACGTGATGTTAAAGATCCATGTGAGTTTAGGCTCTGAATTATAATCAAATAGACAATAGAGTGCAGAAAAAAATCTCTTAAGTACATCCGAGTACTACCCAAAGAAATCAAGAACATCGGCAACCTGATCTGCCAGCTCATCAACCGAAGGAATGGGAACATTGTAAGATATTGGAGCAGCTCCTAACTGCAGGTACTCTTAAGGAAGATGACAAAAGTGTTCAAAGGAGAAGTGACCATTCAGCATCAGAGATGATCTCATAATGCTCAGCAGAAACACAAGCTGCAATCAAGTTACGGACCTCATGTCCCGGAGGACTGATATGATATATGCAGAAATTGTGAAGAAGCAACGAAGCGGCTTCAGGGCAAAAAAATAATCCTTGGAAACATGACATATCTGAAAATAGCCATCATACAGAACAGATGATTACCAATATGATTTCTGGATGAAAATGGATAACTTAAGTCCAGATACAACAGATAGTTTCTTAGCTTACGGTTTAAAGCTACATCTGGATACGTAACAAGTGCAGTCTTATCCTGATCTCCATAAACAGCGACTGATACTGAGCCATGACGAGTTTGTAGAACATGTTTCTGAAGAAAAGAAGAAGAAACTAGAAAATGATTAACGACAAGCTGTTAAAAAAAGCATATACACAACAATCATAACATAGGCAGGTAATCTGATAGAGCACTTGGCTTAACCTGCTTTCCTCTTAGATTTATTTGCCTACTAAAAGGCTTTCCAAATCACATTCCCTTTCTTGTTTCACCTCCCTTATTTTGAAATCTTTTAGGACTGTATAAATTTCCAAATGTATATCAGATTAAAGGTTGCATTCACCATTCAAAGTTTTAATTTTACCACAACCAACCTAGAAAACAGAACAGAACATACAAATTCTTACATGGAAATCTCCTCAAAGAAGCTATAAGGTACAATCTTGGCTGATAATTGGGTTATGCAATTGCTAAACATACCCAATACCATTAACAAAAACACAAAGTGGTCTATAAAGAAACCTCCAAAAGAAGTAATCTTTAGATAACTACCGAAGGAAAAAAGAACAACCCTACTCCAAAGCAATGAATATAAATCAAGGATCTTAATGCTTGCATCTGACTCAATTAAATGCATGCCTAACAGCTCACAACATAGTCCTAATACAAAGATACACAAACACAAGAAAAACATTTCAAGCAAAATAAGCAACTTTCTCCATAATTTCTAGAAGAAAATAACAAACGAATCCTAAAATGACGTCCTAACAATTTTCAAGCGGAAAAGTTCCAACGACCACGAAATAATGCAAGGATTGCAAGAAGCCAATAACGCTACCTCACTGATATAAGAACGCAACAAAACAAAATAAAACAGCAAAGCTCCTTAGAATGTCGGAAAAAATTGGCGCAAATCCATACTCCAATGCGTACAGACACCAGGATCCAAGAAATTCAAACTATTCACCATGTGAACATCAAATCAAGAAGAGACAATAGAATGCACACACGCCGGTAGGAATCCCGGGAACCCTAACCTTCCCGCCGAACGCGATCCTCTCCACGTCCACCGACACCGAGCCGCTCGATTCCCCCATCCCCGCAACCCCGAGCAGCTCGCTCACCCCTTCTCTCTCCTCTCTCTAGGCACCCTCTCTCACCCCCCTCTCTCTCTTTCTCTCTCTATCTCCCCTCCTCTCTTTTAAAATACGAACCGAACCCGGTCCGACCGCGAACTAACCCAGGGTTAATTCCACCGACTCCCACTCTCTCTCCTCCAGCTGGCGCCCCGGTAGTCTTACCCGCGTGGCACCAGACCGACAGTCTTTAGCTTCCGTAAACCGCGCGGGGTTGTCTGCTCCCCGTGGGCGATCACACTGGTTGGACGGTCGAGATCTGAAGGTATTTTCGTAGTTAGAAGATATGCCCCTCTATATCGGGAAAGACCAACGATCGCCAGCTGTCTTCTAAATCGAGATCGTAGCCGTCGGATGTTGCAGGTGTCGAGCATCGGGTAAAAGGGACAGGTTGGGTATTTTTAGGATGGTTTCTATTTATGGCAAGCACGTTGCTCCCGTCAAGGCTCCGCGAGATGCCGCGCCCAGTTTATTAAACTGGGCACGAGGAGTAGAGTACCGCCGTACGTCGCGGCGTGATCACGGCCGTCAAGTATGGCGCTGACACGCTGATCACGAGGCCCAGCGGCGGGATCATTGATAGCTTGGTGGGGGTACTAGTCGGGTCGAGCCGGTTCACGTTGGGTGGGACCCAACATGGATTTGCATATGTATGATTTATTATTAGGGCATAAATGATTTAGTGCTAGACAAAATGGTTATTTTAATTATTATTTTTATTAATGGTAGATATTACAATTAAGATGCCGACCACTCTTTTTTCATATGAGTTCGCACGAGTTTGAATGGAATTTATGACGCGGATTAAAACAATGTCTGATTCAAAACCCCGTGCGTTATCTGCTATTACTGTTTCGACAAATGTTAGATCATATGTTATTTAAATATGTATATTTTTTATTATTATAAAAAGGTTATTTTAATTTTAATTTTGTATTAATGTTTTCATTAATGGTAGATGTCAACATTAAGATGTTGACCACTCTTTTCCAAGTGATTTGAATGGACCTTGTCACCCGGTTTAAAACAATGTCCAATTCTATTACCTGCCACTGCCATTGTCATTGTATCCACAAATGTTTTGTGAAGATTATTTACTGATAGATTAGAATAACTAATTGATAGTATTTTACTGATTAGATAATTGATACATTCAATCGATAGATGTCTACCGATTTGTTGATCTAATTCATCAGTAATGTTTAGTGTTCTACCGATGAACTAGATGAATCAATCGGTAAATATCTAATCATATACCCAAATCAGCGTCCTTATCTATTATTCGAACATATGTTATTTATTAGTAGACTTAAAAAGTTATTATAGTCTTGTCATTAACATAGATATTATTATTGAGATGTTAACCACTCTATTCCATGTAATGACGCATGAGTTTGACTGGGCTTTTGTCACGCAGATTAAAATAGATGGCATCCTAATTGACAAATAATTATATGACGATTAAGAGTGGGACATCCATTTTTGGCAGTTGATTTGATGCAATCGGGAAAATATATATCACTATCTTGATTGAGAATTCTAATGAGACTATGAGAGCTATGGTTAAGCTAATCTTTTTTTATAATACATGTTACTTCTAATCACCTAACTTATAAATTTAAACTAACAAATTTTTTTTTGTGTATTCAATTTAAGAAAATGGCTACGTATCATTAATATTTTTATATCTAAGTCTAAAAATAAAATCAGAGAAAATCTTTTCCTTCTCTTAACTAATTAAGAAGCTGGTCAAATTAACACTAAGAACTCTTTATTATTTAGCTAAGAAATTGGCCTACACACAATTGGCCTAATGGAAAGAGGAAAAAGAAAAAGAAACACTATCAATTGGACAGTCATGAAAGAAACATAGATTATTTATTACTCAATGGATCATCTTTGAGTCGTTCTCTGAATTCGAAATTATTATAGTGTTGAAAGATCCATGGAGACCCTCAAGAACCCTTAGGTGGATTTTAATGTGAAAGGCAAGCTCTGGTCCAGCATCTGTGCTACATTTATTTCTCCACCACAACTCACAAGCAAGTGTAGCTGCCAATGTGATCCAATTTGCATCTAATATATGATATTTTGCAACTAGAAATGAGATTCTATTTAAGAGTCTTGAAAACTTTATTAAATAGCAATGCCAACCCTACTATGGTTTCAAAAAACAAACAGCGGAAGTGTTGAGCCACACATTTAACCCTATTATGTATAATTGTTTTTACTTCTTATAAAATTAATTAGTTTTTATGAATCAGAAGCAGAGTCACCGAGAGAAAAGGAGAGAGAGAGAGAGAGAGGGTATAGTGGGGGACGGGGGGTCATTAAGGGCAGCGGGACCACCTAGTTACAAGATATGACTTTAAGCTGCTTGACACTATTTACTTCGGAGCAACCTTTTTAAGTCTTTGCTTGCAGACACACGTGTGGCATGTGAAGTTTGACAAATTGAGTGATACTACTCGAATTTTTTCATGTTTTGGACCGATAAGGTTTGGCATTCTCGGCCCCTTCTGTGTTCCTCGCATTCATGGATGGACCTCTTTCACGCCTTTATTTTTCCGCCATTTTTTATCCCGGGTAGAGTTAAGTCATGATCATATGTGGCATGGCCATGATGGGTGCCACGTAACATGATATGATGATGTGGCAATGCATCCCATACTAGACTCAATTATATTAATAAATTATTATATTTTAATATATATTATAAAAAAATAATATTTTCTTATATGAGGTGGTAGGTGAAAGGAGAGTACGTGTGAGCCTTGCCCAACTAACGACAACTGCCTATCCATGGCTTTCGCCAAAGGTTTTATTGAGTAGAGCACTTATCCCAAGGCGATTCAACGATTTAATGGTTGTTAAATAATTTTCTCAATATTTAATGTTTAATATGTAATCCACCTAATATATTATTATAATAAAATATTAATATATATAAAACCCACAGACCACATATCATATAAAAAAATTATTTTATTAATATATATTAGAATAATAATATTTTATTAATATAAGTGAGTCTTGACAATGCCACGTCATGTGATATGACTCATGCCTATCTATGACTCATGCCATGGCCTCGACAAAGGACAATTCTGAAAAAATAAACATGAAGGGTCCATATAAGGATAATGCGCGAGAAAACAAGGTGGCCGGACCCTAGAATGCCAAAACTGATCTGTGGGGGGTCCAAAACAGCAAAAAACTCGTGACACTTGAGTGGGTCATCACTAAATTATCATGCATGCAATCAAAGCCCACCACCAGGGATCGATCTACTATAACAGAAGTTGTCTTCAAGAGTATGCAATTTTACCATCTTCTGATCTCTGTAGCCGGCCTCTCCCTCCTCTTATAAGTTCATGAGGTTTTTATGGGAAGAGCTTCTCCTGCAATTAGACCAGTACTCTTCTACGAGCTTCGACAAGTAGGTGGTCTTTTCTTGCATCAGCTTCTCAGGCTTGTCATATTCCACAAGTTTCCCTGCAAATATATATATATATATATAGAGAGAGAGAGCATAAGACGTTCTAATTGAATTCAAAATTTGTATATCAAGCATGTAAGTTTGAGATGAACAAATGGAGAATTTAAATGATCATCAATACCATAAGATAGGACCATGACCATATCACTGTCTGTAACAGTGGGAATTCTGTGAGCAATGGTGACGACTGTGCAGCTAGAGAACTCCTTCCTGATAACCCTCTGCAGGACAGCATCGGTCACAGAGTCGATCGATGCAGTTGCTTCATCCAGGACCAGAATCTTGTTCTTTCGGAGGAGAACTCGCCCGAGGCAGAAGAGTTGCCGCTGCCCGGCACTCCAGTTTTCTCCATCATCACTCACTATTTTTTTTTTTTTTTCAGTTCGAAGAAATTAGAAGATTAGATCAGTTTTTTCTGTGAAACTGATGACTTTAAGAAATCATGTTCTTGTGAATGGAAGAAAGGATCTATCTAATTACCAGATGAGTCGAGAAGTGCTGGCATACTTCTTATGGTAGCCTTCAGTTGGCACTTCTCTAAAGCCTATAAGAATGCCTTAAGAGTTTACTAAGATAACAAATCAACACAGAAGAATGAAGAATATGGCGTTTATGTCACTATGGATGTATTCGACAATCTGAATTTTGAGATGGATTTGTTCCTTAAGTGGTTCATGAAACAGCATGTAATCTAATTTCTAGTGGTGGAAATGAACAAGAAAATTTTACTGACCTCCCATATCTCATGGTCAGAGTGAAGGCCTAGAGGATCCAAGTTACTTCGCACAGTGCCCCTGAAGAGTGTTGCTTCTTGAGGAATTATGCTGAGCTTCATCCTGAGATCCTTCAGACCAATGGAGCAAATATCAAGACCATCAATAAGAATCTTGCCTGCTGCCGGCTCTACCAGACGAAACAAAGCACTAATGAGCGTGGTCTTCCCACTTCCTGTCCGGCCAACAACACCAACTTTGTTTCCTGCTTCAATACTGCAAGTGATTCCCTTGAGAACAAATGGAGCCGCCGGACGATACCTTATCTGATCAACCAAGAAAACCAAAAGGACATTGCAATCAATTTCAATGTGAGAAACTGAAACTGCATGCAGATCATCGATAAAGCATATATAGTCTTATATATTTACTTTCAAATCTATAAAATCTATTCTTCCTTCTTGAGGCCATGAAGGTGGTGGTCTTCTTTCGTCCATGATTGCAGGAGGCTCTGATGGAATATGCATGAATTGTTTGATACGCTCCACAGATATGATATAGTTTTCCAAGCAGGAATACCAACGAGTAAAAAACACCTGGGCGGATGACAAGGTTAAAGCATAGGAAAGCGCGAGACCAACGAATCCTGCAATGCCATCAAGAACAATCAGCTGCTCATATTGTCTCAACGAATTAATCGTAGGAGGCTTCACATTTTGATCTATGTCTCACCAGGAGCAATTGTTCCCGGAGGAAGAAGAACAAGGAAGACAGCCGAAGCAAGAATCGGCAAAGTCTGGAGCGCTTCTACTCGTAAAAGAATCCATTCCATGGCAGCAATTGTATGAAAGAACAGCGTTGCATCTGTGTCGATAAGTTGCAGATTGGTTTCGAAGAACCTCTCCGTCACGGCGAAAGCTCTTATAGTTGCAACTCCAATTATTGTCTCTCCAACATAGTTCATAACAGGTGCCTTTGTTGTTCCATTAATCCTTACCAGCTCCCTTGCGGATGCTAGATAGTACCTCTTTAAAATACAATCAAATCAGATACTGAGTAGAGAACTAAAAATTGCAATTATTCACCAAATTGAATCTCACCAGAATGTAAGGCATCAAAATCATTACAGGAATTGCGACGATCAACACTTGCCATGTAACAGTGGCCACTACTGCTATAATTGCTATGGCTTCAGTTAGACCACCCAGCACAAATGGGAGACAATATGGTATATCAAAATCCAAAATACTCATATCAGAAGATGCCTGCATTAAAGAAGCTAGAGTCTTCATCCAGATTGCTTGAATCAAGTAACTAGTTTACACTTTTCATCTTCCACAGATCAAAGAAATCTCAATGAGTTGAAGTAGAGCTCCTAATTACTTACCCGAGTCAAGATCCTTCCTACAGGAGTGGAATCAAAGAATAGCATCGGAGCCTTGAAGACGGCATCCATCAAGCCAGAAAAGAATGCTTTTGATGCCCTGAGTCCAAGATGGGCTCCAAACAAGCCCCTAAAATATACAAAGAAGCAGCTGAGGATTGAAAGTGCTGCATAAACACCGACAACAATGCCGGAACCAATCTGAACCATTTGAATAGCTACAGCCAGCCAGTAGGTTGCCAACATCTGAAGAATGGTAAAAACAAATTGCAAGAAGATAATTAAGCCAAGAAGAAAATAGCCCTTGGAGGTTTGGAAATAATCTTTGTATGGTTTCCATCCAACATTTCCAGTCTCCTTCGCTTCATCTTCCGTTAGCTGGATTGTTGAAGGGCCGATGATCAAAATTTCACTCTCGCTGCTCTGCTTAGTAGACAGTGGCGTACTAAGCTCTAATTGATCCTCTTCAGAAGTTCTGCTAGTTTGATCTCTGAATTCATTGCTGATTGATGATTGATGAGCACTCACAAGCTGTTCGAATGCAGTTCCTGACTGTAAAAGCGCCTGATATGTTCCTGATTGAGTAACTTCTCCATTTTCTATAACCTGCAGGAGCAAAGCCAAGATTAAGTCTTATGCCAAATGTATTTTATTAACTTCTCATCAGATCGAAATATCATTACCAGAATTGTATCAGCTTCTGCAAGAAATTCAACTTGATGGGTCACAAGAATGACTGTTTTATTTGCTAGAGCAGACATGACACAATCCTGCAGAAAGTTATAACTTCCATAAAAAACATAGGCATGTGCAAATGCTTGATTATGAACTTTGTTATGCTTATATGACATTATGTATATACATATCTTACATGGAAAAGGATTGCAGCTGTATGTGCATCCACTGCACTGAAGGGGTCATCAAGGAGATAAGTATCTGCATCATTATAGACTGCTCTAGCAAGTTGAATCCTTTGCTTCTGTCCACCACTCATGTTCAAACCTCTCTGGCCAATCTCCGTCTGATCTCCATGATCAAAATTCTCAATATCCTTATCAAGTGCACAGGATATGATTACCCTGTCATACTTCGTCTTCAACATTGGCTTACCGTAGAGTATGTTATCGCGGACTGTTCCACTCTGGATCCAGGGTGCTTGTGATACATAGGCAATTGATCCAAAGACATCAACCTAAATCCAAGAGGAGCTTCAAATGTACTTTTCCAAAATAGAATAAAATAAGTAGTGTAATCACTACACAAACAATCAATATATTTTTAGAATATCAAGTACTTACAGATCCTGAGATTTTGGGCATTTCCCCGAGTATGGCACATAAAAGTGATGATTTTCCAGCACCGACAGGTCCACAGATAGCAATCTTTTGTCCTCTGATTATATTCAAGTTTATATTCCTCAATGTTGGAACAGCTAAATTAGGATCCCAACTAAAAACCCCACTCTGTATTCTGATACTAAGTTCTGAATTGCTCAAATAATTTCTTGTCACAGCACCCTCAGTAATCTCATCTTCTTGAAGGAAAACCTCAATACGATCTAGCGACACCTTCACTTGAATCATGTTGGTGAGGACCTCAGGAATCATTCTCACAGGCTCTGACATGACTCTTAAGGTTGCCAGAACAGTGAAAACAGTGCTAGCATCAAGAGGAGCACTGCCAATCAAAGCTGTTCCCGCAAAAATAACTGCTGATACTACAGTCGGCGACATCCAATATAGCGCTGTTCCGTATGCTTTTTTCATCTGGATTTCTGACAACCAATTAAATTCAACATCTCGGAGGGACTGGATCATCCTTCTGAAGCTTTCTTCCCAAGATTGTAGCTTGATGACCTTCATGTTGTTCAAGATTGCAGATGTGGCCCTCAGTCTTTCATCTTGAGTGGCCATGAAATTTGTTTGATAACCTTGCAAGAACTTGGCAAATGGCATGTTGAGGAAACCAAATACAAGTAATGGAACTAGACCTGGAACAGCTCCAATACCCATTGTTCCGAGGAGTATGGCTACTGAGAAACACAGCTGGAGAGGAAGACTCCATGCCATGTGAAACCACCAAGGAAACTCTCCAAGTCTATAAGCATCGACCGCAATGAAGTTCACAATCTCCCCAGTGGCATGTTTTCTCCTACCAATGCTAGAAAGTTTGAGCTGTTTCTGGAACACAGCTGCCATAACAGCTGATCTCATCCTCATGCCATACCTTCTTGAATCAAAGAACCAATGTCTTTGAGACAAAGATTCGACAACCTTAGCAACTATCAACAAGCCTACTAGGGACATGCCCGTGTAGAGATCTCCCTCCTCTTGGGATGAATACCTCACAAATCCAAAAAGCAGTATAGGTGAAGCCGAAACAGATATTGCTTTAAGCATTGCATAGACTCCTACCAATAGCATTTCATTATTGTAACACTTAGCTAAGGCAAAGAACACCCTGTTACTTCTCCTTGATTTATCCATGCTTTGAAGATCCCATTCTTTGGAAAATCTTTCATAAGCTAAAAGTGCACTATCTTCTCTGTCTAAAGGAGGGATGTCATCGAGGTCCAATGCTCTTGAATAACCCAATTTAAGGAGAGGATTTAACCAAGAAAATGTCAATCGACTGAAGAGGCTAGCATTTTGCAGCCCTACATTCTTTTCTCTTTTCTCGAGCAACAAAGGTTCAGATATTTCATTGTTTGGACTATTGTTGTGCAGCCATCTGAAAGTAGTGTAAAGAAGCAACAAGCTTGCAGGCCATGCTAACATATCAAGGAGTTGAAGGGTATGGTTTTGTAGCAAAATTCTGGCATTCAGTATAGAGATGAGAACTGAGAAAGAGGCCCACCAGACTGGAACTATACTTCCTAGAAAGGTTTTTGGTTGGATGTTCAAGGAAACTGCCAGAGCTATCCAAACCAATCCTCTAATGAAGACGACAAGCGATTCCAACCAGATAGAGCTGTGATGGCCATTAAACAGGGCCCATACACCAGCAGTGAAGTATGCAATGCTGGTTGCCACACAACAGACTGAAACAATTGCAATATCCCAGCTCTTGATTCTATTCTGATAACCATAGTGTCTTTTGAAAGCAGATATAAGTAAACCCAGGATGTAAACAACAAGGAAAAGAACATTTAGAGCATCTATCAAACTTCTTTGAGCGCATGAAGATCCCAAATCAAATGCTTCCCGACAAATCCAACCGAACCATCCTGCATGCCATTAAATACAAGATGATCCAACCATCATAGGCTACGTGAGAAAAACATGATCTCAAGTATCATATAATA
>OY986970.1:2420153-2442653 GCA_963920575.1 Narthecium ossifragum | reverse complement strand
TTTTTTTTTTTTTAATGAGTTGAGCCCCAGTGTTAGGGTTACAGAACTTACATTAATGCCTCTAAAAAAAAGACCTAGACTCTCCGTAGAGATCCATCCAAAACCTCGTTGGCGAGTTCTACACCACCAGGCTACTCTGTCCGTCATCTCAACACATGAGCGCGGTGTGTACACAAAAACAATAGAGTCTAATGACAACACTTCTACTCATATTTCTCTAATGAGTCCCTCTATATCATTAGGCCAAAGCCTATTACCATTGAGGATCTTGATCGCATAGAGAGCATCAGACTCTACAACCAGCCTCTTGAGCAAATGCTCCTTGGACCACCGAATGGCATGAAAAATGGCCAACAGTTCACCTTCAAGCGCGGACACGGCATGAATGACCTTTTGTGAGGACCCGTTCCTCCAACCCGGTCCGACCGCGGTAGGTCGAGGGTCTGGTTTTGTGGTTTGGCCCGGTTGGCCTTGGGTTGCGATCGGTTGATCGCATCACGATTTTTGGACTCCGAGAGCAATTTGATAAATTACGCCTTTGCGGTCAGTTTCACACCCTCGTAGTGCACACACGTCCTTGATTGATGTACGTGATTGAGTGGATCCAGTAGAGATCGCAACTTGGAGCCAGATCGGATTCAGTCCGATCAGTTGGCTTGTCTGAACCGACTCTCTCCTCTTTCCCTCTCTCTTTCTTTTCCTTTTCTTTTCCTTTCCTTTTCTTTTCCTTCTCTTCCCTGCTTTCCCGTGCCCGACCTCCCTCCTCCTTCCTTTCCTTCTCTCTCCCGCGGCTACCCTCCCTCCCTCTCCCGTGGCAACCTCGTCCCTTCCCCGGCGGCCTGGAGGCGGCAGCGAGGTCCCCTCCTCCTCCTTCCTCCTCTCTCTCTCTGCCGCGGGCAGCCCTCTTCCTTCTCCGGCGACGGCTGCGGCTATGGGAGGCCTCCGGCGAGCTGGAGACGACGGCGACGATGGGAGACGGTGGATCACAGCGGATTGAAGCTTGGATTTGCGTTTAAGGTAGGGTTTCTACCTAGATCTAGGGTTTGATTATTTGATCTATTGATTTCTATGTGCTAATTAGTCCCCCTAAGCATGCTTAACTACTGATCTAAGTTTGGGAGGATTTGATTTCGATTTATGCCGGATTTAAGCATGTTTTTCCCGGATTTTTGTCGGTTCCCTTTTCTTCGATGAACAGTCGCGTTCGAGCTCTATTTGTGAGCTGTGTGAACATGATCTCGTGAAACTTTCAAGATGAAAGTTGTAGATCATGGAGTTATCTTCCGATTGCCGCTGATTTCATGATTTTTGGATTTTCCTACGATTTTTGAAGAATTGTTTCCTAAACTGCTGCGAAACAGTGATTAAGAAATTGATTAGTAAAATATGTTGAAATTAGACATCAATTAGATCCAATTATTGGGCTGCATGTTCCTAGTATGCTAATCTATATTTACCCAAGTTTAATTTCCAATTCAACGTCGTTTGGACGTCAAATTGATGAGATTTCATCGCCTCTAACTAGGGTTTAATGTAGAAATATGGGATTTGGCTATTTAGCGGATTTTTGGTGTTTTACCGTATTTAACTCTTCGAGATGCATGAAATTAGTATTCCTAGTAATCTCAAGGATTAGCATGTTCTAATTGGTGGTTCTTAGACGATTAATTGTTTGATGCCGGCATGCTTAGTTAACTATAAATCGTTCTTGTTCAATTAGTAATTAACTGCATGTCATGCTTACTTACATCGTATTGTATACATGTATACTTAGCTTGTGATTGAACCAAGGGAGTTGCGCCCCTTGGGATGTTTAGATAATTGAGCGGGCCGCTGGTGTGCCACTTGTGTTAGATTGTTTAATTGTTGTGTATTGTGTGGCCGGGGTTGTGCCCCTGTTGTAGAAATTGCGGTTGACGGCTGTGGACGTCGTTGTAATGCCGAAATTTCGTTTGAATGTGTTGTTGTTTGTTACGGTCCGTGGACGCCGTTATAATATTGTATTATTGTAGTTTAGACCCATGCTATGATTACCCTCCGGCAAGCTTGATGCTTCGTCTAGCCCGTGTATGTTGTCTTGACATATTGTTGCATGCTACTATTTCTGTATTCCTGTGTCTGAGCATTGCATGCATGTGATTGCATTAGAAGCATCAGGCTAGGTGGTAGACGATGGTTTCGATCGTCGGTCCGGGGTTCTCGGGTAGCCCGGATCTAGCCCTAGGGTCAGGGTTTGGGTAGTCGAGGATTAGGACGTGATTGTCATCAATGATCATGTTTGATTTTATTCGATGATTATTAGGTAGTCGGACTGGAATATTATATTATATTATTTGAGGTTTAGAGGTCGTGTCGCTCTTCCTGACCGTGTGCTAAGGATGTAATCGATGTGTTCCCGACGTGGTCCCCAGGCAGTGGTATCCCTGCTGGGTAAGGGTGATCCTGCATGGTACTGTTCCCCTGTTAGTGCTTAGGGTGATCTTGGTAACATGTTCAAGAGAGAGGTTCATCACAGGAGTCCTTGGGACATCGATGGGTTATGGGGCCCGAGACATACCTTAGACTCAGGCGGGAGGCGACACTGTTGTGTTCTCTTTCCTTTGTGAATGACGTAGCGTAGAACCCTACTGAGCTTTGTTGCTCACTCCTACCTGGGTTGCATCGGCGATGCATGTCGACGTAGTCCCTTCTTTTTCAGGTGGTTGCGGTGTTGGAGGCGGTACTCCCCTTGGTGGTGCGTGAGATCAAGGTTATCATCAGTTTATTCTATTCAATTGATGTACATCTTTAAATGTATAAACTGTAATCTGAAGGAGAAATGTATTTGTATTCCAATTTGATGTAAATTGATCAGAGATTGTTGTACTTAGAGGATTTGAATCATTATTGTATCTTTTTAAAGTTAATTGAGTATTGTAGTAGTCAATTTGTATTATGATTTGATGATAGGATAGTTTACATTAATTGCAAATATTATAATCATGCACCAGGTTTAAAAGTGATGTTTACAGGGGAGCCTCTCGCCGTTTGATTTTAGAGTTTAGGACCCTCACGTCCCGGTCCGGATGGGTTTTCTGGGTCGGGGCGTGACACCTTTCCTGTAGCCCACACAGCTGCATCAAAACCTCCAAGGCCGACAACACCAACAGCATCTAGTCCTCCACCCACAGAGGCATCCGCTTGAACAACATCTCCAATTGCACGATGAGAAGCAACCTGGTTGGAGACACCACTCCCACTATGTTCCGACCAAACATGCACAATTCTGATAATTCTCCTCACTAGGACCACAGATGAGTTACCAACTCCGTCGAAGACCCACCTATTGCGATCCTTCCAAAGAATCCACAAAGCAAAGGCAATAAGAGACTTGAGTTTTTTCACTCTGACCACCGAGAAGGACTGACATAGAATAGTCAACAAATCCTCAAACTTCCAATGCTCAACCTCCGGCCACTCATGTTGTAGCAACAAAGAAAGCACCTCCTTCACTCTTGCACACCGAAACAGAGCATGCTCGATGGTCTCTGCCTCAAGCCCACAACGCGGACAATCCCGATCATGAAATGCACAATATCGCCATAAAAAGTCTCTAACCGTCAACCTTCCATGTAACGCCTTCCACACAAATAATCTAACCTTCGGATCTGTCAGGAGAGTCCAAATGTTGCACCAACTAGCATCTTCCTTTGCTGCCAAACCTCGAAATCTACATCTCAACGCCAGGAGATAAGTTGAAGCAGTTGTGATGGTTCCTCCATTGCCATAAGACCATCTAACTTCATCCTCAGAAGCATGAACCCTGGGCCTTACCTCCTTGATTTGCCGGATCAACAAAGGGTGAAAGAACTCCCCAACTTTCTCTTCATTCCACAGCCCATCAATTAGGAAATCTCCAACGACTGCCTTCTCAAGCCATATGGTAGAAGCAACAAGAGTAGGACTTCTACACAATGGTTCCTTAAGAACCCACGCATCAAATAGGACACTGAGCCGGCTTTGAGTGCATGGAACTCCTGAAAACCCAAACCGCAAGAGGTCAGCAGCTTCACAAAGCTTCTTCCAGTGAATAGAACCCTTCGTTTGATGCCTAGCCGAAGGTAGCACCTCAGCCCAAGAGTACTTTGCCCTTGCAAGTTGCGTCCAAATATTCACCTTGCTCGGTTCTAAAAAGTCTGCATGGCACTGAGGATGCGGATGGCGGCCAAGTTCTTTGATGGAAACGAGTCAATATGGACTGCGTTGTGTAGGGCAAAGTATAGGTTTGAGGGTGTGCTGTCAAGTGCTTGACATAAAGCCCTGACCTCGGGGTTGTGGAGATTCATTTATAAGGCGGCGGAGATGTTGAGAAGGGAGATCAGATGGGAGCTAGGACCGGGGTGCATGGCAAGAATGATACATTAATGGTGGTTCGGTGATGGGCCTTTGATCTCCTCACCACTTATGATGCATGCTGAGGATTGCTTAACTGATATGCAGGTGGAGGACTTTATAGAAGATGATGGCACATGGAACAGGAGGAGACTGGCAAAGTACTTTCACCCGGAGCTGGTGCAGCATATCAGTGACGTTCCGTCGATACCTAGCGAAACAGCGGGGAGGCCGAGATGGACATGGAGCTCGACTGGGGTGGTAACCACTGCTTCGTGTTACCAAATGATGGAGCATTAGAGTGGGATTCAATGGGAGGAGGAGCAAATCAAGCAGTGGCGGAGCGCTTGGAGAGCGCTGGCTGGTTCGCGAGTGCGCATGTTTCTTTGGAAGTTGCTACATCAAAAACTCTCAACTCGATTGGCTCTTTGGAACTTATGTTTGTGCTCAGAACGAGAATGCCCACGATGTAGGATAGAGGATGAGACGCCAGAGCATGTCCTCTTCTAGTGTAGTTTTGCGGCGCAGGTTTGAGAAGAGGTGTTGGGAGAGAGGAACTGTCCAGGTAGCATCATGAAAGCATTTGAGGAACTTCAACGGCCGTCCAAAACAGAGGAGATTGTTATGTTTAAGTCTCTGATCGTGTACACGATGTGGGCTCTTTGGAAAGAGCGATGCAGGTTTGTGATGGTTGATGACAGTTTCACTGCCACTGACTTAGTTAGATCGGTTGTTTGACAAGCTAAGGAATTTTTGATAGTGGATAAGGAGAAGAGAATGGGGCATCAGAATGCAAGCTGGGAGGGAGTTCTTATTCAAGCAGATGCAGCAGTTAACATGGATAGGGGGATTGCAAGGGTGGATATTGTGTGTTTGGATGAGGATGTGATGCTATGGTCAGAGGGTGGTTCTCAGGTGGTCTCATCGGTGGTGGTTGGAGAACTATTAGCAGTGCAGTTAGCTCTACGGGAGGCACATAAGAGAGGATTCAGACGGGTTCTAGTGGAGGCGGATTCCTTGTTCACGGTGAATATGTTAGAGGGCCGGCTTCCATTAGTAGAAGATTGTGTTTGCATTGTGAAAGATATATGATGGGAGAGACGGGATTTTGTAGACTTTATAGTCCGATATGTCCCTAGGGAGGAGAATAGTCGAGTGGATTGGGTGGCCAAAATGACGCTAGAGTTTTTCACTGTGTTTGGTGAAGATGGGGCTAATAGAGGGTCTGTGCCTATAGCTCTCATATATAGCATGTGATCATGCCTGAGGGGATCTCAGCCTCACAGCTCAACTGTTCAAAAAAGACTAATAACTCTCCATGGCTCGTTTTGATGAGGCCGTCAGCGGTAGCCACAACACACAAAACTTCTCTTGTACTTTTTATTATTTTATTCTTTATGACGATTCACTATGCATTCCATCCAGATCCGAGGCTTGAATTTGTCCAAGAAATTAGAAAAAAAACTATGCAAATAACTAAAACATTTTTAAGGTGAAACAAAAAAATTTCCTGGAGGACGGAAAATTCGTTGGAAATATAGGACTTAACTAATCGGAGAAAAAAAAAAGGCCATAACCTAAACGGGCCACCCCAAAGGGCCCAGCAACCCCCAATCAAGTGCGTACCTTGCTGGGAGGTGTCTGCGAATCTCCTCTCATCTCTATTCATCGAAATTTAAAAACAACTCTTTTTTCAAGCACAAGTTGTCTAGGATACAACATACAAACCCCTCTTTCATTTCCGTAAAAAATAAACCGAAAGTTGCATCCAAATATAAATCGAAAACTTAATGGATAGAACATTGATATGTAAACGAGTCTCATTGCTCTAATGCTGATCCTACTTATAGAGTAAAACGTAATAATTGCAGTTGAAATTTGCCATTTTGGATTCCAAGATAATGAAGCAGCATTCATACCACATCCATCAGCAGAACATTCTCAATATCAGATAAAATTCTGATCGTATTACCTACCTACCTGTATAGAACCTTGCTCAGGGATTTTGGATGTGTTATAGGAAAGGTTTTACAAGTCCCAATCCACAATACAATCTTGTTCTGAAAAGGTGTCATCTAAAAAGGCACAACAGAAGGATGCGCCCTCCGGACAAAACAGGACTGTCACTTGTCTGCTCCCCGTGGGCGATCACACTGGTTGGACGGTCGAGATCTGAAGGTATTTTCGTAGTTAGAAGATATGCCCCTCTATATCGGGAAAGACCAACGATCGCCAGCTGTCTTCTAAATCGAGATCGTAGCCATCGGATGTTGCAGGTGTCGAGCATCGGGTAAAAGGGACAGGTTGGGTATTTTTAGGATGGTTTCTATTTATGGCAAGCACGTTGCTCCCGTCAAGGCTCCGCGAGATGCCGCGCCCAGTTTATTAAACTGGGCACGAGGAGTAGAGTACCGCCGTACGTCGCGGCGTGATCACGGCCGTCAAGTATGGCGCTGACTCGCTGATCACGAGGCTCAACGGTGGGATCATTGATAGCTTGGTAGGTGGTACTAGTCGGGTCGAGCCGGTTCACGTTGGGTGGGACCCAACATGGATTTGCATATGTATGATTTATTTTTAGGACATAAATGATTGAAAATCTCGGCTTTCATCACGTCAGAGGTGTTCTTGAGATTGAAAATCTCTTACTCCATTGCTGCCATGCGCGCATGAAGAGGTGGAATCTCTTCTGCCAGGGCTTCGCCAAGATAGCCCTCAAGTCGAGTAACGCGATCACGGAGCTCCGCCGTCATTGATCATGTTCTCAAGTTGGTAAAAACCTAGCTCTGAGGCCAAATTGTCACCGGGTTACGCAACGGATAATTTTTCAAAGTTTAGAGTTACCCGATGCCGGCACCAAGAACCCTCCGCTCCTTGCTCCACGCCTTGGGCGCTCCTTGCCCACGTCGCAGCCCACGCCTTGACGATGGTTGGTGCAGCAAAGTCCTTCCTTGACCAGCCTTCTCCACGTCCTCTTCTCCTTCCTGCTCAAGAGCATACCAAGGATGAAGAAGCTACGATCTATGGCAAGCGGATGGCCCTCTTCCTTTATTGATCAAACAATCTTTACAAGAGAATTCCTCACAACTCTCTCTCCCACCAAGGTACAAAGATCTCTCAACAAGGAACCTCCCAAACCCTAACCAAAGCCTAGATGCCCCACACCTTGGCCGGCCTACTCCTTATATAGAGGAATAGTCCTTGGCTTGCTCCAACAAGCCATCCCTAAGAAATCCTACTCAAAGTCCTGACTTACATCCTTATCTAGGCTAAGAATAAGCACAACACTACGTTTCCAAACATAGCTGGACTTTACCTTGAGCTTGATTTGCTTAAAGATCACCATGACCTCAACTTTACCCAAAATAGGACTCCCTCCTATTCGTCCGCCCCAACAGCAAGTTTCCTCGTGCCAAACTCCGTATTCCCCGTGTCATCCCCCATTCCAAGTCGAATGCATGCGAGACATTTGAATTTGCTCGGCTGGATCGTCCTCCAAGGCCTATCTGCTCCGCCTGGCGCGCCGTCTCCTAGTCCGCCTCGGAGTCGCGCGTCATCTTCAAATTCTTCCGTGCCAAACGCGTTTTTGACTGCGTCATTCGTCTTGGAGCTTCCATCCCAAGTGGAATTAGGTGATTTGCCCGCGTGACTTGCTCTCTAGCACTTATCGCATCAGCCTGGGCATGCCGAGTCCTAGTCCGACTAGGACTGGGCATCCTGAGCGCGTCGCGCACGCGCGGCGCATGCTCTCTCGCGTGTTGCGCGCGCGCTCGACCCGCGCGCCCATCTTGGCTGCCTTGGCGCGCGCCTCGCTCGCCTGACTTGCACCCGCACACGTCTTGCTCCGCTGGGCTCGCGCCGCACCGTGTCCTGGCGCATTGTCTTCCTCCTTGGCCCGGAATCCATCGTGCCATCTTTGGGGAAATGTCGTCTAGCCTCCATCAAGGACTTTTGCTCGCGTGATCATGGTGCTTTCATGCTTCCCATGGCTTGGTGTGCTGCACCGCGCCATGGCCTAGGCCGTGGCCCGTGTCAACTCCGCCTGACGCGCGCCATGGCCCATGTCAGGACTCAAGGCCCTGACAAACCTCCCCCACCAAAGGAGCCCGACGCCCTCGTCGGATGTGTGTTGAGGTAGTCATGGACCAACTCCTCAAACTACCATAGGTTGACATCATGCTCCCATGATGTCTCTGAATCTGGAAGTCCCTTCCATTTGACCAAGTAGAAGACACGCCGGCTTCTCTTGTCTTGCCCTTCTTGCCTCCGATCAAGAATGGCTTTTGCTTCCTTTTTGAACTCGACCCGTACCGTCGGTGGAGCTCTCTTCACTACGTTCCTTGCTGGATCCTCCTGGTCAGCATGGTGCGGCTTCAAATAGCTCACATGGAATGTGGGGTGAACCTTGAGCCGGTCGGGGAGAAGCAGTCGGTAGGCCGAGCGGCCTACCCTCTTGACGACCTCGAATGGTCCGTCATATTGTGGCACCAATCCCTTCTGCGTTGTCTTTCGACTGAATTGCTTCAAAATCTGCGGGGTTAGTTTCAAAAGGACTTGATCACCTACCTGAAACTCCAAGGGCCTCCTGCCTTGGTCCGCATATTTCTTCATCCTCTTCTGGGCCTTCCTCAAGCTGTCTTGAGCTGCCTCGATCATCTCTTGTTGATCTCTTGCAAACCTGGAAGCCGCCGGACTTCCTTCTCCTCCTTGTGCCGCCAGGTCAAGGGGAGCCAACGATTGTTGGCCTAGCACGAGCTCGAAGGGACTCTTCCCTGTCATCGATGATCTCTGCGAGTTGTAGGAGAACTGTGCCACGTCAAGAAGCTTGAGCCAATTCCGTTGGCTCGCCGTCATGTAGTGCCGCAGGTACTCCTCCAACAAAGCATTGATCCGCTCTGTCTGGCCGTTAGTCTGTGGGTGGTTTGCCGTTGAGAACCTCAGTTGAGACCCCAAGATCTTCAACAAATGGGTCCAGAACCGCCCAGTGAACCGCCCGTCCCTATCGCTCATTGTGAGGGCTCGTCCCTCAGACCTGACTCGACCACGTGGGTCGAGAGCCGGTTTCTTGTTGATTTGGTTTCGCGTCGGTCACGATCGGGCGATCGTTTGGCGGTTTGGACCCCGGAGGCATTTTGGTAAATATGCTCCTTGGTGGTCGGTTTCACACCCGCGTTCCACACACTGACTTTGATTGATGTATGTGTTTGATTAGAATCCCTAGGGTGCGTCCGATCGGAGGATCGGAGCTCGATCGGGAAAGATCGATTTGGACGGCTGAGATAGATTTGGAATTTCTATATAAGGCCTGTCTCTCTCTTCTCTTTCCTTCTCTCCTTCACCTGTCGTTCTCTTCCCTTCTCTCTCTCTCTCCTTCGGCTGAGCTAGGGTTTGGAGACTTGGTCTTCGGAGCTCGGATCTTGGCGGCTTGACCAGCGGGACGCGTGGAGGAGCTACCCTACTTGCTCAAGTAGGTGTTTCTACCTCGATCCTTGGATCGGGTTCTCCTAGGATAGGTTTTATGTGCTTTCGCTATAGGAATACATGTTAGAATGCTTTGTAGCTCTTTGTGCATGTAGTATGAAGGATTTAAAGTATTCCTACCATGTCTTTTTCGTATTCTAACGGTTGGTTTCCGTATTATCGTCGTTTTGTCGGTTTTTCCATTTGGACCTAAATAGGAGATTTAACCGTCAAAAGCTGGATTTCTTCATTCCATTAGCTTCCTCATTGCTAAATACTCTTGCTTGCAAAATCTCATTTTATTCCATCTTGATTTGATCCTTGAAATCCAAGAAATTGGATTTCCGGCACTGTTCTGAAGAACTGTGCCAGAGGCTCGACGGTCGATCGGTGCAACGACCGTCAAGTATCATTTTACCCTTTCTGGGCCTGGCGGTCGACCGTCGGATCGACCGTCGGGCTCTGTCGGGATTTTAACCTCCCAGGGTCGATGCCTGGATCGACCGTGGGAGTTCCTCCTTTTCGTCATTTACCTGACGGTCGACCGTCGGATCGACCGTCGCATCGACCGTCAGGCGCTGTTTGGTTTTGGGCTTCTCAGGGTCGATGGGTGGATCGACCGTCGCCTTTGGCTTTCTTCGCATGGGTCTCACGGTCGATCGCCGGATCGACCGTGGCATCGTCCGTGGTCTCACGGTCGATCCCCGGATCGACCGTGACATCGTCCGTGACCCTTTAAACTTGGTTTTCTGGTCTTTCTTGGATGGTTTTGATGGGGGATTAGTATCTAAACATGTTGGGAAGTATGTAGGGGGATTTGATGAGGTTTCCAAAGGATTTTCATCGGATTTGAGAATCAATTCAAGTAACTCTCTTTTTGGGTAAATCTATGACTTTACTTGCATTTAATACATGTGTGATTGTAGTTAAATGCTTAATGGTGTGCTTAGCCATTAGCTAGCTATGAGTGCTAGCTAATGAGGAAATTGTGGAACCTTAGCCTCTTGCCGGCGAGTGCCGAGAGCTATTGTATATCTGTTGGACTTGTAACTGCTGATGTGACATATAGAGACATCTAGGATAGATGTTTGCCTAGCCTCATGCATTATATGCATTAGAAGCATCTGAGGTTAGGCGGGTGATGGTTTGGGTCGCCGATCCGAGGCTCTCGGGTAGCTCGGATCTAGCCTTAGGGCCGTGGATGGGTAGTTAGGAGTAGGGTGTGATCTTGTATCATTTGAATCTCTTGTGATTGAGGATTGCGATAGTTGATTTGAATCAGTATTTGAGGTTTAGAGGTCGTGCTGTCTTCCAAGGCCAAGTGCTAAGGATGCAATCGATGTGTTCCCGACGTGGTCCCCAGGCAGTGGTATCCCTGCTGGGTAATGGTGATCCTGCATGGTACTGTTCCCCTGTCAGTGCTTAGGGTGATCTTGGTAGAGTGACCAAGAGAGAGGTTCATGACAGGAGCCCTTGGGACATCGGTGGGTTATGGGACCCGTGGCATCCGTTAGACTTAGGCTGGGAGACAACAATATTGTTGTTTTCCTCCTTTCAGTGTGCCGTAGAGTAGAACCCTACTGAGCTTATCGCTCACTCCTACCCGGGCGGCGTTTGCATGTGCATGGGGCAGTTCTTCTTCGGTGGAGCCGGCAGGATCGGCCTTCGGCGGCGCGAGTACATCCAGGGGCGCTTGAGGTTGTTGGAGGATCACCTATTGTACCTTTTTGAGATACATGTATATGATGTAACTTCTGAGGATTTTGGAGTATTGTATTATATCTATCTCTTGGGAGCCTTTGTATTAAATCTGATCTGTACAACTTGGTGATATATTAAAATTGAATCTGTTTCGCCTCTGGAATACAACTGTTAAATTTATCCATCTTTTCCGCTTTGTACTGCGCCGATTGGAGATGAATAGTGATAGGAACCCTCACGCCCCGTCCTGGATGGGTTTTCTGGGTCGGGGTGTGACAACTTGGTATCAGAGCAGGCTGTAGGTCCCAGGGATAGGATTAGGCTTGCGGTTAAGGTTTTGAGCGCGGTTTGGGATAGTTCTAGGAGTAGAGCATCCCTGTGTGCTTGACTGTGCTCATATGTGTTATGCTTTCATTTATTGATTGCTGCTGTGTTTTGTTTTTCTTACGAGTGGACACTTGTCATCTCTGGTAATCGTGCAGATGGCAGGGAGCCGGGCTAGCTATCCAGTGTTGGGTCAGGGTACCGCGCGCGATCAGCGCGCTGCCCGACGGGCCTTAGGGGCCAACGCAGCCGTGCTCCGTGTACCTGTACGAGAGCCAGAGCCGAGGATTTAGGTCATGGTGGACGAGGATGCTTCGTTCATCGCCGAGGAGGTCTCTCCTCCACTCGACCAGCGTGCTGTTGCGACAGCTGTGGTCGACTTCCAGAGGCTGAACCCTCCTAGGTTCAGCGGTACTGGAGGCGACCCAGCGGTGGCGGACGACTGGCTGGAGGGAGTCAGTCGCGTCCTTGACACTCTGTTCGTCCAGGATGACCGAGTTAGGGTCAGACTTGCCGCGTTCCAGCTCGACGGGGACGCTTTGGACTGGTGGCGCTCTTTCCAGGCTGCCAGGGACGGGAGTGACCCATCGTGGGCCGTGTTCCGTTCTTCGTTTCTCGGCGCGTACTTTCCCCGCAGTGCGCGCTCGGCCCTTGTCCGTGAGTACCAGACCCTTTTTCAGGGTACTCAGTCGGTTGTTCAGTACGCTGCTAGGTTCACCAGACTTGCCAGATTTGCCGGGGCGGTGTCGGCGAATCCTCTTGCCAGAGCTGAGCAGTTTTAGTGGGGGCTTAGGCCCGAGCTCAGGCATCTGATCGTGGCTCAGCGCTCTAGCACGTACGCAGAGGTGCTGGACTGTGCCTTGGCAGTTGAGGCTCAGTTGCAGGAGCCGGGGCCCAGGGCAGTCCAGCCTGCGTCGTCTGCGAGCACCAGTGGCGGAGTGCAGCCACAGAGAGCAGCTCAGGGCAGGAGGGGTTCGTGGAGGAAGCCGAGGGGCTCACGACACCAGCAGCCGTACCAGCGTTACCCACCCCAATACCAGCAGCAGCCCAGGCAGGGAGGCCAGCCACTTCTTCCGGCTGGGCCTCAGGGGCAGACGTCCGGAGGAGGCCAGAGCCAGCAGCTAGCGCTTGGTCCTCCCGTGTGCTTTGAGTGCCGGCAGACTGGGCACTTTCGCAGAGACTGTCCGACGTTGAGGGCACAGTTCGCTCGTGGCTGAGCAGGCGGAGCAGGCGGAGGTTGGCGGATACCAGGCGCCGGGAGAGGCAGAGGTCGCGGCGGAGGTCGAGGCAGACCCAGAGGGGGAGTGTACGCACTTCCAGACCGCGAGTACCCAGACTTTGTTCAGCCACCCTTTCAGCCTTACCAGTACCAGCCACCCCAGCAGACTCTAGCACTTCCACCAGCTCCAGTTGACCCTCCTGTTCTCAGAGGTACCTTCCAGCTTTTCAGTTCATTTGTAGATATTCTGATAGATTCTGGGGCGTCTCATTCCTTTGTAGCTAGCGACTGTGTGGCATCGCTAGGGCTAGAGACTGAGCCACTTGGAGTCACACTACACTTAGACACACCCGTCAGCGGAGGGGCTCGTGTTGAGCTGATCTGCCGTTCCTGCGAGTTGGAGGTTGGGGGCCTCCGTGTCTTTCTAGACCTTCGGGTGCTAGACATGGTCAGGTTCGACGTGATTCTCGGTATGGATTGGCTGACATCATACCGAGCCGTCATCGACTGTGGCCGTCGTAGGGTGACTGCTTGGACACCTGACGGCGTTCGTTTCGTCCTGTTGGGGGATCGCCAGTCGGCCGATTCCCTCTTGTGTGGTTGCTTTCCCAGACGCGAGGGCCAGCTGTCAGCTTTACTGGCGCGTCTTTCCTTATTCGCTGCAGAGGGCAGTCGAGAGGGCAGTTTACCTGCAGTTGTTTGTGAGTTTGCAAACGTCTTCCCAGACGAGCTACCGGGCCTTCCTCCTTCCAGAGCAGTAGACTTCCAGATAGATCTTGTATCGGGTACCGGGCCGATCTCTCTGCCAGCTTTCAGGATGGCACCAGCAGAGCAGAGGGAGCTGAGGGTCCAGCTGGACGGGTTGATCAGCAGAGGTTTCATCCGTGCCAGCACGTCACCTTGGGCAGCTCCTGTATTGTTCGCAAAAAAGAAGGACGGTACGCTTCGTCTTTGCATTGATTACAGGAAGCTGAACAGGGTGACGATGAAGAACAAGTATCCGATACCGAGGATCGATGACTTGTTCAACCAGCTCCGAGGCTCTTTGGTCTTTTCGAAGATCGATCTCCATACCGGCTATCACCAGTTGCGGATTCGGGATTGCGACATCCTGAAGACGGCTTTCCGTACGAGGTACGGGTTGTACGAGTTTACGGTGATGCCGTTCGGCTTGACGAACGCACCGACGTTCATGGACCTGATGCAGAGGGTCTTCCGACCGTACTTAGATCAGTTCGTGGTGGTCTTCGTCGACGACATCCTAGTCTACTCACGTACTGCGGAGGAGCACGGGCAGCATCTGAGGACAGTGTTGCAGTTGTTGAGGGGGCATAGGCTATATGTCAAGGCCTCCAAATGTGAGTTATGGCTTCCTGAGGTGCAGTTTCTGGGGCACGTGGTGTCAGCGGCCGGTATTTCAGTTGATCCAGCCAAGATCGAGGCAGTGCTATAGTGGCAGAGACCGGCGACAGTGTTCGAGGTCCGCAGCTTCCTCGGCTTGGCGGGTTACTACAGGAGGTTCGTGCGGGACTTCTTCAGGGTTGCAGGGCCGCTGACTAGGTTGACACAGAAGGCGGTCCCATTTGTTTGGGACGAGGTTTGTGAGCAGGCTTTCATCCAATTGAGGACCAGACTGACGAGTGCACCGATCCTTATAGTTCCAGAGCGGGGCGTCGGCTACAGTGTCTACTGCGACGCCAGTAGGGAGGGTCTAGGTTGTGTGCTTATGCAGGAGGGCCATGTGGTGGCCTGCGGTTCCAGGCAGCTGAAGACCCATGAGAGGAACTATCCATTCCACGATCTTGAGCTTGCAGCGGTTGTCTTCGCTCTGAAGACGTGGCGGCACTACCTCTACGGTGAGCGGTTCTCAGTGTACTCTGATCATAAGAGTTTGAGGCACGTGTTTACCCAGCGTGACCTCAACCTCAGGCAGCGGCGGTGGATGGAGCTCCTAGAGGACTACGACTTCGAGTTGTATTACCACCCTGGTAAGGCAAACGTCGTAGCAGACGCTCTCAGCAGGCAGACCAGAGACAGCAGAGTGACCTTGGCAGCAGTGTCAGCTCGGCAGTGGCAGATGCTGGAGACAGTCAGTCAGTTTGGGCTTGACTTTGAGGACCGGGCGACAAGTAGTTTCCTGTATGCTATTAGCAGCCTTCCAGTTCTTTTGGCCAGAGTGATCGAGGCACAGGCTGGAGACCCAGAGCTCGTGGAGACCCGTGCTGCGGTCGGCACCGAGCACGCAGTTGAGGGCTGGACAGTGTCGATAGACAGTGGTCTACTCTTCAGAGGAAGAGTTGCAGTTCCAGCTGACCTGGCGTTGCGAGAGGAGATTCTTCACGAGTTCCACCACTCCTGTTTCGTTGTTCACCCCGGGAGCACCAAGATGTACCACGACCTTCGCCGACAATTCTGGTGGTGCGGGATGAAGAGGTCAGTAGCTGAGTTCGTCTCCAGATGCCTCACCTGTCAGAGGGTGAAGGCAGAGCACAGACGAACAGTCGGAGCAGACTATCCAGATCTTGGAGGACATGCTCAGAGCATGTGTACTAGACGCTGGAGGTACGTGGGAGCAGCACGTGACTTTGGTGGAGTTTGCCTACAACAACAGTTTCCAGGCCAGTTTGGGTTTTGCACCCTTCGAGACGTTGTACGGCAGACCATGTCGCTCACCGGTGTGTTGGACTAAGGTTGGGGAGGCGTCCCTTACCGGTCCGGAAATCATCAGACAGTCGTCAGAGAGGTTGGCTCAGATCAGGCAGAGGCTTCTGACAGCGCAGAGCAGGCAGAAGAGCTACGCAGACCGCAGGCGACAACCCCTGGAGTTCGCAATTGGCGACAGAGTTCTACTGAAGGTGTCCCCGCGCAGAGGGTCGATCAGGTTTGGTAGCAGGGGCAAGCTAGCTCCGAGGTTCACGGGTCCTTTTGAGATCGTCAAGCGCGTCGGAGCACTCGCCTACCAGTTGGCTCTACCCCCGCACATGTCAGCAGTTCACCCCACCTTCCACGTATCTATGCTGAGGAAGTACATTCCAGATCCTTCTCACGTGATCAGACACGACGACCTCGAGGTTGAGGAGGATGCCACCTACATAGATCAGCCAGTACAGATCATGGACAGACGGGATCAGGTGCTCAGAGGTAGATCGTTACCGTTGGTCATGGTCAGGTGGAGGCACGGCAGTGTAGAGAGTCTGACTTGGGAGCGAGAGGATCGCATGCGTCGGGAGTTTCCCCGACTGTTCACCTCTTCAGGTAGTTCCTTGTTGTGGGCGTTGGCGCCCCTAGCTGTAGCCTTGTTTGTGCAGGTAGGCTTAGTTGTTTCTCTTTTCCCCCGGCTTCAACCTTGAATTTCGGGACGAAATTTTTTTAAGGTGTTTAGGTTGTGAGGGCCCGTCCCTCAGACCTGACTCGACCACGTGGGTCGAGAGCCGGTTTCCTGTTGATTTGGTTCCGCGTCGGGCACGATCGGGCGATCGTGTAGCGGTTTGGACCCCGGGGGCATTTTGGTAAATATGCTCCTTGGTGGTCGGTTTCACACCCGCGTTCCACACACTGACTTTGATTGATGTATGTGTTTGATTAGAATCCCTAGGGTGCGTCTGATCGGAGGATCGGAACTCGATCGGGAAAGATCGATTTGGACGGCTGAGATAGATTTGGAATTTCTATATAAGGCATGTCTCTCTCTTCTCTTTCCTTCTCTCCTTCACCTGTCGTTCTCTCCCCTTCTCTCTCTCTCCTTCGGCTGAGCTAGGGTTTGGAGACTTGGTCTTCGGAGCTCGGATCTTGGCGGCTTGACCAGCGAGACGCGTGGAGGAGCTACCCTACTTGCTCAAGTAGGTGTTTCTACCTCGATCCTTGGATCGGGTTCTCCTAGGATAGGTTTTATGTGTTTTCGCTATAGGAATACATGTTAGAATGCTTTGTAGCTCTTTGTGCATGTAGTATGAAGGATTTAAAGTATTCCTACCTTGTCTTTTTCGTATTCTAACAGTTGATTTCCGTATTATCGCTGTTTTATCGGTTTTTGTCCATTTGGACCTAGATAGGAGATTTAACCGTCAAAAGCTGGATTTCTTCATTCCATTAGCTTCCTCATTGCTAAATACTCTTGCTTGCAAAATCTCATCTTATTCCATCTTGATTTGATCCTTGAAATCCAAGAAATTGGATTTCCGGCACTGTTCTGAAGAACTGTGCAAGAGGCTCGACGGTCGATCGGTGCATCGACCGTCAAGTATCATTTTACCCTTTCTGGGCCTGGCGGTCGACCGTCGGATTGACCGTCGCAACGACCGTCGGGCTCTGTCGGGATTTTAACCTCCCAGGGTCGATGCATGGATCGACCGTGGGAGTTCCTCCTTTTCGTCATTTACCTGACGGTCGACCGTCGGATCGACCATCGCATCGACTGTCGGATCGACCGTCGCATCGACCGTCATGCGCTGTTTGGTTTTGGGCTTCTCAGGGTCGATGGGTGGATCGACCATCGCCTTTGGCTTTCTTCGCATGGGTCTCACGGTCGATCGCCGGATCGACCGTGGCATCGTCCGTGGTCTCACGGTCGATCCCCGGATCGACCATGACATCGTCCGTAACCCTTTAAACTTGGTTTTCTGGTCTTTCTTGGATGGTTTTGATGGGGGATTAGTATCTAAACATGTTGGGAAGCATGTAGGGGGATTTGATGAGGTTTCCAAAGGATTTTCATCGGATTTGAGAATCAATTCAAGTAACTCTCTTTTTGGGTAAATCTATGGTTTTACTTGCATTTAATACATGTGTGATTGTAGTTAAATGCTTAATGGTGTGCTTAGCCATTAGCTAGCTATGAGTGCTAGCTAATGAGGAAATTGTGGAACCTTAGCCTCTTGCCCGCGAGTGCCGAGGGCTATTGTATATCTGTTGGACTTGTAACTGCTGATGTGACATATAGAGACATCTAGGATAGATGTTTGTCTAAGCTCATGCATTATATGCATTAGAAGCATCTGAAGTTAGGCGGGTGATGGTTTGGGTCTCCGATCCGAGGCTTTCGGGTAGCTCGGATCTAGCCTTAGGGCCGTGAATGGGTAGTCAGGAGTAGGGTGTGATCTTGTATCATTTAAATCTCTTGTGATTGAGGATTGCGATAGTTGATTTGAATCAGTATTTGAGGTTTAGAGGTCGTGTTGTCTTCCAAGGCCAAGTGCTAAAGATGCAATCGATGTGTTCCCGACGTGGTCCCCAGGCAGTGGTATCCCTGCTGGGTAAGGGTGATCCTGCATGGTACTGTTCCCCTGTCAGTGCTTAGGGTGATCTTGGTAGAGTGACCAAGAGAGAGGTTCATGACAGGAGCCCTTGGGACATCGGTGGGTTATGGGACCCGTGGCATTCGTTAGACTTAGGATGGGAGACAACAATGTTGTTGTTTTCCTCCTTTCAGTGTGCCGTAGAGTAGAACCCTACTGAGCTTATCGCTCACTCCTACCCGGGCGGCGTTTGCAGGTGCAAGCGGCAGTTCTTCCTCGGTGGAGCCGGCAGGATCGGCCTTCGGCGGCGCGAGTACATCCAGGGGCGCTTGAGGTTGCTGGAGGATCACCTATTGTACCTTTTTGAGATACATGTATATGATGTAACTTCTTAGGATTTTGGAGTATTATATTATATCTATCTCTTGGGAGCTTTTGTATTAAATCTGATCTGTACAACTTTGTGATATATTAAAATTGAATCTGTTTCGCCTCTGGAATACAACTGTTAAATTTTTCCATCTTTTCCGCTTTGTACTGCGCCGATTGGACATGAATAGTGATAGGAACCCTCACGCGCCGTCCTGGATGGGTTTTCTGGGTCGGGGTGTGACACTCATGATGTCACGTGGTAGCCCGAAGTGCTTGACCACGTTCTTGAAGAAGAGGTCCGCCGTGACCTCCGAGGGGCAGCCCTTGGTCGCTGGGATGAAGATGGCATATTTGGAGAAGCGATCCACCACCACAAGGATCGTCGATTTGCCATCCACCTTCGGAAGACCTACAATGAAATCCATAGAGAGGGATTGTATAATACCTTTCGGAATAGGGAGTGGTTGAAGAAGTCTCGCTTGCTTCCTCCGCTCCGTCTTGTCTAGTTGGCACACTAGACAAGTCCTCACATGAATCCTCCTCCATCTTTGGCCAATAGTAACTTCGGCCAAGTAGAGCTGTAGTCCGCTCGCGTCCTGGATATCTTCTCGAACCAACCCTCCTCCACCTGGACTAGGGCTGCAACATAGTCCATGACTTGTTGCCGGCTCAAGGAATCCGCCACCTGGTTGTGCCGCCCAGGTTTGTGTTGCCATTCGAAGTCGAACTCCTGTAGGAACTCCTGCCACCTAGCTTGTTTAGGAGAGAGCTTCTTTTGTGTCTGGAAGTAGGTGTTGGCAACATTGTCCGTCTTGACCATGAACTTGGTGTCGAGAAGGTACACCCGCCAGGTGCGAAGACAGTGCACCACGGCCACCATCTCCTTCTCATGTGCTGAATAGCGCGTCTCTGCATCATTGAGCTTGCGGCTTTCGAACGCCACTGGGTGTCCCTCCTGGACCAGCACCCCGCTAAGAGCTCGATCAGATGCGTCGGTGTGGACTTCAAAGGGGAGAGAGAAGTCCGGGAGCCTAAGAACTGGCTCCCTGGCGATGGCCTCCTTCAGCTTCTAAAAGGCCTCCGCGCATTGCCCTGTCCAACACCAAACTTGATCTTTCTTTAGCAAGTCAGTTAAGGGTGTCACCTTTTTGGAGTAGCATTTGATAAATCGGCGATAATAGTTGGCTAAACCGAGGAAGCTTCGAAGCTCAGGGACTTTTGTTGGCGCCGACCAACCCAAAATTGCTTCGATCTTCCGAGGATCCATCCTAACTGTGCCGCTCCTGATCTTGTGTCCCAAGAATGAGACCACCTTGACTGCGAACTCACACTTCTCCCTTTTGACATAGAGAGAGTGCTCTCGTAGCCTCTGTAGGATCTTGCTCAAGTGCTCCACATGGGCCTCCAGGGAGTCACTGTACACCACTATGTCATCGAGGTAGACGACCACGAACCGATCGAGGAAGTCGCAGAGCATATCGTTCATGAGATGACAAAAAGTGGCTGAGGCATTAGTCAGGCCGAACGGCATGACCAGGAACTCATATGCGCCGTACCACGTCACGCACGTGGTCTTGGCCTCGTCTCCTTCCGCGATGCGCACCTGCCAATAACCAGATCTCAAATCTAGTTTAGAGAATACCTGAGTCTTGGACAAGCGATCGAAGAGGTCCTGCACCAACGGAACTAGATATTTGTCCCGCACGGTCAGCTTGTTCAGAGCGCGGTAGTCGATGCACATCCTCAATGTGCCGTCTTGCTTCCTTTGGAACAAGACAGGTGCGCCATAAGGAGAAGTAGAGGGGCGAATGAGTCCTGACTCGAGCAACTCCTCTAGTTGCTTCTTGAGCTCCGCGAGCTCGGATGGTGCCATGCGGTATGGTGCTTGGGCTGGTGCACGGGCGCCGGGCAGCAGCTCGATGCGGTGGCCGATCGTGCGCCGGGGAGGCAACTGCTTGGGCAGCTGCGGTGGCATGACATCGCTGTACTCCTGCAGCACGTCGAGGACTGCTGCTGGCACGTGGGCTGATGCGGACTCCGGTCCTGCCGCCACACTACACAGATTCCGCTTACCTGATCTTGGCGCGTCCTGGGCTGGCTGCACCCTTGCTGCTGGCCTAGCGCTCTGGATCTGCTGCGTGCCACTGCTCCCTGTATCGTCTCTGCAATCGCGCGCGAAACTGTTATCGCTCGCCTCACTGCTCTGGCTGGCGAAACTGCTATCGCTCGCCTGACTGCTTTGGCTGGCGAAATTGCTGCTCACCCACTGGTTTGGCTGCACCTCAGCCAATGTCACCAGGAAGGTTGGATCACCCTTCCGCACGCCGTCCTTCAGTTGTATGGCTGAAAGTAGCCCAGCTTTCGCTCCATGCTTCGCTGGTACCATAGCCCTTACAAAGTGAGGACTCCGTTCGTCGGGCAGCAACATATCGTTGAGGTAAGGCATCAACATTGCCTAGCTGCTCCGAAAGAACTCATTGCCCAAGATGACGTCGAAGTCATCCAATGGCACCACCAAGAAATCCACGGACGCCTTCCATGGACCGATCTCCACCGTCGTAGCCGTCGCGACGCCCGCCACCGACTTTGCATCAGAATTTACCGCCTTGATGCGATTGGAACTAGTGGTGATCCTGGTTTTGAGATGCTCGGCTGTATGTTGGGCTAAGAAGTTGTGGGTGGCGCCGGTGTCGAGCATGGCCATCATCTTCACTCCTTGAAGGTTGATCTGGACATGCATGAGGCCGGTTGTAGGGGTCGCCCGCAACGTGTTGAGGAGTTGTAGCGGGTTGACCCTCGTAGGAGAATCCGAATCTCCATCCTCTTCTCCAACCAATGCGTTGAGCTTCTCTCTTTTAGGGCAATCTCGAGCCCTATGAGGTCCATTGCATATGAAACACCCCATAGGAGACTTGGCCGGCTCCTGTATCTTTGCCTTGCCTTTCTCCTGTGGCCGCCTCTTCCCCTTAGCTTTCTCTCCCTTGAACTTTGGCTTGTCCTTAGCTTTTGGGGGCCGGTTGGTGTTGCCCTCCACCGGCTTGGGCTGACGGAAATCCACCAAGGCATCCGCCGCGGCCATGGCTGAGGGGAGATCTTTCACTCCTTGTCTCCTCAGCTCCAATTGTGCCCATTCCTGAAGACCTGACAAAAAGTTAAACAACTTGTCAGACTCGGACATGTCTTTAATGTCCAGCATGAGGCTACTGAACGCCTTCACGTAGTCTCTGAGTAGTCCTGTCTGCTTCAGGTTCTTCAGAGCCTCCCTCGCAACCCACGCCGTGTTGTTGGGGAGGAATTGATCCTTCAGCTCCTTGCTGAAGACGTCCCAAGTAGCAATCTTGGGGCGGCCGGCGGTTGCATCATCATCCAATCTGGTACGCCACCAGAGTTTTGCATCGCCGGACAAATACATCGCAGCAACCGACACCTTGTCGCCTTCAAGGATGTGGGCAGCCTCGAAATATTGCTCCAGATCCCACAAGAAATTCTCAAGTTCCTTGGTGTTCCGCACGCCTCCAAAGGACTTGGGCTCGGGTACTTTGAATTTGCCCGTGCCCTCACGAGAATCGGACCTTGACACGGCCCGCTTGATGACGACCAGCTCGTTGTCGATCCGGTCCACAAACTCCTCCAAGAGAATCTGGATCCGGTTCAAGCCATGCTCAGAAGATGCCGCCCGTCCTTCTAGCTCGGCTTTCATCACGTCAGAGGTGTTCTTGAGATTGAAAATCTCCTCCTCCATTGCTGCCATGCGCGCATGAAGAGGTGGAATCTCTTCTGCCGGGGCTTCGCCAAGATAGCCCTCAAGTCGAGTAACGC
>OY986970.1:2346253-2419953 GCA_963920575.1 Narthecium ossifragum | reverse complement strand
ATGAAGGGTCCATAAAAGGATAATGCATTAATGCGCGAGAAAACAAGGTGGCCGGACCCTAGAATGCCAAAACTGATCTGTGGGGGGTCCAAAACAGCAAAAAATTCGAGACACTTGAGTGGATCATCACTAAATTATCATGCATGCAATCAAAGCCCACCACCATGGATCCACTATTATAACAGAAGTTGTCTTCAAGAGTATGCAATTTTACCATCTTCTGATCTCTGTAGCCGGCCTCTCCCTCCTCCTCTTACAAGTTCATGAGGTTTTTATGGGAAGAGCTTCTCCTGCAATTAGACCAGTACTCTTCTACGAGCTTCGACAAGTAGGTTGTCTTTTCTTGCATCAGCTTCTCAGGCTTGTCATATTCCACAAGTTTCCCTGCAAATATATATATATGGAGAGAGAGAGAGAGCATAAGACGTTCTAATTGAATTCAAAATTTGTATATCAAGCATGTAAGTTTGAGATGAACAAATGGAGAATTTAAATGATCATCAATACCATAAGATAGGACCATGACCATATCACTGTCTGTAACAGTGGGAATTCTGTGAGCAATGGTGACGACTGTGCAGCTAGAGAACTCCTTCCTGATAACCCTCTGCAGGACAGCATCGGTCACAGAGTCGATCGATGCAGTTGCTTCATCCAGGACCAGAACCTTGTTCTTTCGGAGGAGAACTCGCCCGAGGCAGAAGAGTTGCCGCTGCCCGGCACTCCAGTTTTCTCCATCATCACTCACTATTTTTTTTTTTTTTAGTTGGAAGAAATTAGAAGATTAGATCAGTTTTTTCTGTGAAACTGATGACTTTAAGAAATCATCATGTTCTTGTGAATGGAAGAAAGGATCTAACTAATTACCAGATGAGTCGAGAAGTGCTGGCATACTTCTTATGGTAGCCGTAGCCTTCAGTTGGCACTTCTCTAAAGCCTATAAGAATGCCTTAAGAGTTTACTAAAGATAACAATCAATACAGGAAAATGAAGAATATTGTGTTTATGCCACTATGGATGTATTCAACAATCTGAATTTTGAGATGGATTTGTTCCTTAAGTGATTCATGAAACAGCATGTAATCTAATTTCTAGTGGTGGAAATGAAGAAGAAAATTTTACTGACCTCCCATATCTCATGGTCAGAGTGAAGGCCTAGAGGATCCAAGTTACTTCGCACAGTGCCCCTGAAGAGTGTTGCTTCTTGAGGAATTATGCTGAGCTTCATCCTGAGATCCTTCAGACCAATGGAGCAAATATCAAGACCATCAATAAGAATTTTGCCTACCGCCGGCTCTACCAGACGAAACAAAGCACTAATGAGCGTGGTCTTCCCACTTCCTGTCCGGCCAACAACACCAACTTTGTTTCCTGCTTCAATACTGCAAGTGATTCCCTTGAGAACAAATGGAGCCGCCGGGCGATACCTTATCTGATCAACCAAGAAAACCAAAAGGACATTGCAATCAATTTCAATGTGAGAAACTGAAACTGCATGCAGATCATCGATAAAGCATATATAGTCTTATATATTTACTTTCAAATCTATAAAATCTATTCTTCCTTCTTGAGGCCATGAAGGTGGTGGTCTTCTTTCGTCCATGATTGCAGGAGGCTCTGATGGAATATGCATGAATTGTTTGATACGCTCCACAGATATGATATAGTTTTCCATGTTGGAATACCAACGAGTAAAAAACACCTGGGCGGATGACAAGGTTAAAGCATAGGAAAGCGCGAGACCAACGAATCCTGCAATGCCATCAAGAACAATCAGCTGCTCATATTGTCTCAACGAATTAATTGTAGGAGGTTTTCACATTTTGATCTATGTCTCACCAGGAGCAATTGTTCCCGGAGGAAGAAGAACAAGGAAGAGAGCCGAAGCAAGAATCGTCAAAGTCTGGAGAGCTTCTACTCGTAAAAGAATCCATTCCATGGCAGCAATTGTATGAAAGAACAGCGTTGCATCTGTGTCGATAAGTTGCAGATTGGTTTCGATGAACCTCTCCGTCACGGCGAAAGCTCTTATAGTTACAACTCCAATTATTGTCTCTCCAACATAGTTCATAACAGGTGCCTTTGTTGTTCCATTAATCCTTACCAGCTCCCTTGCGGATGCCAGATAGTACCTCTTTAAAATACAATCAAATCAGATACTGAGTAGAGAACTAAAAATTGCAATTATTTACCAAATTGAATCTCACCTGAATGTAAGGCATCAAAATCATTACAGGAATTGCGACGATCAACACTTGCCATGTAACAGTGGCCACTACTGCTATAATTGATATGGCTTGAGTTAGACCAGCCAGCACAAATGGGAGACCATATGGTATATCAAAATCCAAAATACTCATATCAGAAGATGCCTGCATTAAAGAAGCTAGAGTCTTCATCCAGATTGCTTGAATCAGGTAACTAGTTTACACTTTTCATCTTCCACAGATCAAAGAAATCTCAATGAGTTGAAGTAGAGCTCCTAATTACTTACCCGAGTCAAGATCCTTCCTACAGGAGTGGAATCAAAGAATAGCATCGGAGCCTTGAAGACGGCATCCATCAAGCCAGAAAAGAATGCTTTTGATGCCCTGAGTCCAAGATGGGCTCCAAACAAGCCCCTAAAATATACAAAGAAGCAGCTGAGGATTGAAAGTGCTGCATAAACACCGACAACAATGCCGGAACCAATCTGAACCATTTGAATAGCTACAGCCAGCCAGTAGGTTGCCAACATCTGAAGAATGGTAAAAACAAATTCGGAGAAGATAATTAAGCCAAGAAGAATATAGCCCTTGGAGGTTTGGAAATAATCTTTGTATGGCTTCCATCCAACATTTCCAGTCTCCTTCGCTTCATCTTCCGTTAGCTGGATTGTTGAAGGGTCGATGATCAAAATTTCACTCTCGCTGCTCTGCTTAGTAGACAGTGGCGTACTAAGCTCTAATTGATCCTCTTCAGAAGTTCTGCTAGTTTGATCTCTGAATTCATTGCTGATTGATGATTGATGAGCACTCACAAGCTGTTCGAATGCAGTTCCTGACTGTAAAAGCGCCTGATATGTTCCTGATTGAGTGACTTCTCCATTTTCTATAACCTGCAGGAGCAAAGCCAAGATTAAGTCTTATGCCAAATGTATTTTATTAACTTCTCATCAGATAGAAATACCATTACCAGAATTGTATCAGCTTCTGCAAGAAATTCAACTTGATGGGTCACAAGAATGACTGTTTTATTTGCTAGAGCAGACATGACACAATCCTGCAGAAAGTTATAACTTCCATAAAAAAAAACTTAGGCATGTGCAAATGCTTGATTATGAACTTTGTTATGCTTATATGACATTATGTATATACATATCTTACATGGAAAAGGATTGCAGCTGTATGTGCATCCACTGCACTGAAAGGGTCATCAAGGAGATAAGTATCTGCATCATTATAGACTGCTCTAGCAAGTTGAATCCTTTGCTTCTGTCCACCACTCATGTTCAAACCTCTCTGGCCAATCTCCGTCTGATCTCCATGATCAAAATTCTCAATATCCTTATCAAGTGCACAGGATATGATTACCCTGTCATACTTCGTCTTCAACATTGGCTTACCGTAGAGTATGTTATCGCGGACTGTTCCACTCTGGATCCAGGGTGTTTGTGATACATAGGCAATTGATCCAAAGACATCAATCTAAATGCAAGAGGAGCTTCAAATGTACTTTTCCAAAATAGAATAAAATAAGTACATAAACAATCAAGATCGTTTAAAATATCAAGTGCTTACAGATCCTAAGATTTTCGGCATCTCCCAAAGTATGGCACATAAAAGTGATGATTTTCCAGCACCAACAGGTCCACAGATGGCAATTTTTTGTCCTCTGCTTACATTCAGGTTTATGTTACTCAATGTTGGGACAGCTAAATTAGGATCCCAACAAAAAACTCCACTCTTTATTCTGATACTAAGTTCTGAATTGCTCAAATAATTTCTTGTCACAGCACCCTCAGTAATCTCATCTGCTTGAAGGAAAACCTCAATACGATCTAACGACACCTTCACTTGAATCATGTTGGTGAGGACCTCAGGAATCATTCTCACAGGCTCTGACATGACTCTTAAGGTTGCCAGAACAGTGAAAACAGTGCTAGCATCAAGAGGAGCACTGCCAATCAAAGCTGTTCCCGCAAAAATAACTGCTGATACTACAGTCGGCGACATCCAATATAGCGCTGCTCCGTATGCTTTTTTCATCTGGATTTCTGACAACCAATTAAATTCAACATCTCGGAGGGACTGGATCATCCTTCTGAAGTTTTCTTCCCAAGATTGTAGCTTGATGACCTTCATGTTGTTCAAGATTGCAGATGTGGCCCTCAGTCTTTCATCTTGAGCGGCCATGAAATTTGTTTGATAACCTTGCAAGAACTTGGCAAATGGCATGTTGAGGAAACCAAATACAAGTAATGGAACTAGACCTGGAACGGCTCCAATACCCATTGTTCCGAGGAGTATGGCTACTGAGAAACACAGCTGGAGAGGAAGACTCCATGCCATGTGGAACCACCAAGGAAAGTTTCCAAGTCTATAAGCATCGACCGCAATGTAGTTCACAATCTCCCCAGTGGCATGCTTTCTCCTACCAATGCTAGAAAGTTTGAGCTGTTTCTGGAACACAGCTGCCATAACAGCTGATCTCATCCTCATGCCATACCTTCTTGAATCAAAGAACCAATGTCTTTGAGACAAAGATTCGACAACCTTATCAACTATCAACAAGCCTACTAGGGACATGCCCGTGTAGAGATCTCCCTCCTCTTGGGATGAATACCTCACAAATCCGAAAAGCAGTATAGGTGAAGCCGAAACAGATATTGCTTTAATCATTGCATAGACTCCTACCAATAGCATTTCATTCTTGTAACACTTAGCTAAGGCAAAGAACACCCTGTTACTTCTCCTTGATTTATCCATGCTTTGAAGATCCCATTCTTTGGAAAATCTTTCATAAGCTAAAAGTGCACTATCTTCTCCGTCTAAAGGAGGGATGTCATCGAGGTCCAATGTTCTTGAATAACCCAATTTAAGGAGAGGATTTAACCAAGAAAATGTCAATCGACTGAAGAGGCTAGCATTTTGCAGCCCTACATTCTTTTCTCTTTTCTCGAGCAACAAAGGTTCAGATATTTCATTGTTTGGACTATTGTTGTGCAGCCATCTGAAAGTAGTGTAAAGAAGCAACAAGCTTGCAGGCCATGCTAACATATCAAGGAGTTGAAGGGTATGGTTTTGTAGCAAAATTCTGGTATTCAGTATAGAGATGAGAACTGAGAAAGAGGCCCACCAGACTGGAACTATACTTCCTACAAAGTTTTTTGGTTGGATGTTCAAGGAAACTGCCAGAGCTATCCAAACCAATCCTCTAATGAAGACGACAAGCGATTCCAACCAGATAGAGCTGTGATGGCCATTAAACAGGGCCCATACACCAGCAGTGAAGCATGCAATGCTGGTTGCCACACAACAGACTGAAACAATTGCAATATCCCAGCTCTTGATTCTATTCTGATAACCATAGTGTCTTTTGAAAGCAGATATAAGTAAACCCAGAATGTAAACAACAAGGAAAAGAACATTTAGAGCATCTATCAAACTTCTCTGAGCGCATGAAGATCCCAAATCAAATGCTTCCCCACAAATCCAACCGAACCATCCTGCATGCCATTAAATACAAGATGATCCAACCATCATAGGCTACGTGAGAAAAGCATGATCTCAACTCTCAAGTATCATATAATACAAGCTCTAAACATGCAGCCAAAACATTTGACAAAAAAATTAAGGGGAAAAAGAATAAGAGGGTTTCAAGAAGAGGCCTACCACCATGCAAACTCTGGAGGGAAGCCATGCAACAAGAGAGCCGTGGCTCTGTTTGCTAGTTAGCTCAAAAGGCACATAACAAACATGACTATATACAAATCAAGAAGGTGATGGTGAAAAAAGAATCAACCTTACATGTGGCTTGGAGAAATGTGGAGGCCACTGTCTGGTCTGGAGGACTAATTAGTTTAAGATGAGAACGAGTAGTCTCTCTCTTGCTTGGGAGCCAGGACTGCTGTTTTATTTATTTATTTCAATGTCCATGTTCCACTTCTCTCCATTCGTACTCAATTTGTTCCTAGTAAAAGTATGAGAGTGTCTCCCTCGTTGACGTCAGTATGATTGCAGGTAAGATGCGATGGGTTTTGGGTAGCTAGAAGACAGGCAACTTTAAATGGCATCGTGGAAATATCTAGCATTAGACAGGCAAGTTTAGATTGCATCGTGGAAATATATAGTAATATTGAGACATGTATCCACATACCTGCAACTTGAAAGAAGGACCTTTAGATTCGCTATCTGGGTCTTTTCAATATTTGAGAAGAGTTAGACAGCGATATCTCAACTTGTGGATTGAAATAAACAACTATATTTGGCATTTAGATTCGTTATCTGGGTTTTTTCAATATTTGAACATTTAATGAGCTTCCAAATCTGTCAGATCCAAATCTGTCAGAACCTGGATCATGCATTTAATAACATTGGTCACGTTTTAATTATCCTGCAAGACTCATTTTGTGAGTTTGAGGTAGGTTGGAATGTGCTACTTAGACTAATAACTCTGCATGCCCGTGGGCAATGAGGATGCGTCTGGCGGCCATGTTCTTTGATGGAACGAGTCAATCTGGAGTGCCTTGTGCAAGATAAGGTATAGGTTTTAGGGCGTGCTGCTAAGTGCTCGAGATAAAACCCCAGCCTCGGGGTTGTGGAGATCCATTTGTAAGGCGGCGGAGATGTTGAGAAGAGAGGTCAGATGGGAGTCGGGACCAAGGTGCAGGGCAGGAATGATACATGAATGGCGGTTCAGTGATAGGCCTTTGATCTCCTCACCACTTATGATGTATGCTGAGGATTGCTTAACTGATATGCATGTGGGGGGCTTTATACAAGATGATGGCACATGGAAGAGGAGGGGACTCGCGGAGTACTTTCACCCAGAGTTGGTGCAGCATATCAGTGACGTTTCGCTGGTGCCTCACGAAACAGTCGGGAGCCCGAGATGGACATGGAGCTCGACTGGGGTGGTAACCACTGCTTCGTGTTACCAAATGCTAGAGCATCAAAGTGGGATTCAGTGGGAGGAGGAGCAAATCAAGTTGTGGCGGAGTGCTTGGAGAGCGCCGGCTGGTCCGCGAGTGCGCATGTGTGAGGACCTGCCCCTCCATCCTTGTGGCCTGCTGTTTGCCCCAAGGGCAATTTGGGAAATTGCGCCTTGGTGGCCGTTTCACACTGGGTGTGCACACACAAACCTTGTTTGGTGCTTGTGTTGTTAGAAAGGTTAGGTGGACCCTGGTTTGGTAGTCCTGTGCTTGGGCTTGTGGCTCAGCCCAAGGTTGCCGTTTTGGGCAAGGGAGATCGATCTCCATGGCAATGAAGATCGATCTCTCTGTGCCTAGTAGTCGCCGTTCTGAGCAAGGGAGATCGATCTCCATGGCCTTGAAAATCGATCTCTCTGTGCCTGGAAGTCTCTGTCGGTGGCATCCGAAGGACGGCCACCGCGGTGGCCGTCGCTTCCCTTGTTAGGGGAGGGAAGACTTTCCCTCCCCTCCCCCAGCTTTTCCCCGCCTTCGCCGGCTTTCCCCCGGCCTTACCCCCCTTTCCCTCTTCCTTCCTTTCCCCCGGCTTCTCCTTTCTTCTTCCCCCTCGCGAGAGCTCTGTTTCTTCCCCTTGGCCGGCTGAGCTTTTCTTCGCCGTTCTTCCTCCTCCGGCCACCTTTCCTGGAGCTTGAAGGCTCGTTGGGTTCGTGGCGAGGCGAGGAAGATCCTAGGCTTGGTCTTGTGGATCGAAGCTGCGTTGTGGAGGTAGGGTTCTTCTTCTAAGACTCCGGTTGCTTTTGGGTTTTGAGATCCGGATTTGTTTTCCTTAGATCTCCATGTATAGATGTTGGTTTTTGGTTTGGAAGCCATGAGTAGCTTCGTGGCACTGAGATCTACCAGCTCACCTAGTTTGGTGAGGTATGGTGGCGGTTTCCGACGGTGTTCCTCGCCGTCCGGCCGCCGACGCGACCCAATCATGATCGATCTCATCCCATGAGATCGATCTTGGTCGGGGTGGCCCAGCCCGCCCGAGCGAAAGCGATCTCCCTGGGAGGGAGATCGATCTCTTGGCGGCTGGTGCCTGTGCGGTTTGCGTCCACGTCACCTACGAGATCGATCTTCATATGGGTGGAGATCGATCTCGTGGGGGTGACTAGGACTGGTGCTCCCCGCCTCGAGGAAGATCGATCTCGCTGCTATAGGAGATCGATCTCCTTCAGTGCGAGGGAGGGTTTTTACTCGTTTAAATGCGGTTTTGCCCTCGGGGCTTGTCATGTTATGGATCATGCATGAATGCTTACCGCCTTGTGGTTGAACCGAGAGAGTGATGTCTCTCGGGGTGTGTAGAATAAATGGGCTGACGGTATGCCCTTACCGCTTTGTGGTGAACCGGGGGAGTCATGACCCTCGGGAGTGTTTAGTATAAATGGGCCGAAGGTGTGCCCTTGCTGTGTTGGTTGTTTACAGCTTTATCATATTTATCCTGCCCTGTTTTCCTGTGCATTAGGCATGCTAGGGTAGGTTGGGTCTGTGTTGACTCTGTTGCTTGAAGTACCGAGTGATGGTAGTCTTAACTTCGGTTGTTCCGCCAAGTGCGGAGACCCCACTTGGAGAAGGGTGTCCTACTGGTTGCGTCGTGTCCACCCTGTGTCAGGGAATGTCGGAGTTGTCCACCCCTGAGCAGTGGCGTTATCGGAGATACGCACCTAGAACAGGAACCCTTCGGGTTATTGATGGGATTGTGGGATCCTTGGCAAGCCTCGGTACTTGGCATCAGAGGGCGTCCGGTTGCTTTACCCTTGTGTGTGGGAGTTGTAGAGTGGGACCCTGCTGAGCTGTTGCTCATGCCTACCTGGATTGTGTTTGTTGCAGGTGCAGGTGGCCGCTCTGTCCCAGTGTTACCCCCTCGGTCGTCCCGTGGCAGCGCGCCAGCTCCTGACTATGTCTGAGGGTCAGGATGGTTTCGTTTGCGTCTTCGAGGAGACCCCTGTGGGTGTTGTTCTTTTGTGGATTGTTGTCATTGTACTCTTCTTTTGTAGAACTGTTGTTCTAGATTCATGTACTCTATTATATGTTTTTATAATAGATGTTGTTGTTTAGCTTGCTTCCGCCCTTTCTCTGTTTGTTGGCAGCTGTTTCCGCCAGCTGTTCTTTAGTCTCAATTGTTTCCGCCAGTTGAGGCTGTAGTTGTAGGTCTTTTCCCCTCGCGGTCCCGGCCCGGGTGCGCTCTGCGGGTCGGGGCGCGACAGCATGTTTCTTTGGAAGCTGGGTGGCCAAAATGGTTCAATATGTCCCCAGGGAGGAGAATAGTCGTGCAGACTGGGTGGCCAAAATGGTGTTAGAGTTGTCCATTGTGTTTGGCGAAGATGGGGCTACTAGGGGGTTTGTCCCTAGTAGCTCTCAAACCCCTCGCATCTTACCTGCAATCATACTGACGTCAACGAGGGAGTCACTCGCATACTAGTGATTTTTTTTACGCAACCACTATTATTTTTTACTAGGAACAAATTGAGCACGAATGGAGAGAAGTGGAACATGGACATTGAAATAAATAAATAAAACAGCAGTACTGGCTCCCAAGCAAGAGAGAGACTATTCGTTCTCATCTTAAATTAATTAGTCTTCCAGAGTCCAGACCAGACAGTGGCCTCCACATTTCTCCAAGGCACATGATTCTTTCTTCACCATCACCTTCTTGATTTGTATATGGTCATCTTTGCTATGTGCCTTTTTAGCTAACTAGCAAACAGAGCCACGGTTCTCTTGTTTCATGGCTTCCCTCCAGAGTTTGCATGATGGTAGCCTCTTCTTGAAACCCTCTTATTATTTTTCCCCTTAATTTTTTGTCAAATGTTTTGCCTGCATGTTTAGAGCTTGTATTATATGATACTTGAGATCATGTTTTTCTCACGTAGCCTATGATGGTTGGATCATCTTGTATTTAATGGCATGCAGGATGGTTCGGTTGGATTTGTCGGGAAGCATTTGATTTGGGATCTTCATGCGCTCAAAGAAGTTTGATAGATGCTCTAAATGTTCTTTTCCTTGTTGTTTACATCCTGGGTTTACTTATATCTGCTTTCAAAAGACACTATGGTTATCAGAATAGAATCAAGAGCTGGGATATTGCAATTGTTTCAGTCTGTTGTGTGGCAACCAGCATTGCATACTTCACTGCTGGTGTATGGGCCCTGTTTAATGGCCATCACAGCTCTATCTGGTTGGAATCGCTTGTCGTCTTCATTAGAGGATTGGTTTGGATAGCTCTGGCAGTTTCCTTGAACATCCAACCAAAAACCTTTCTAGGAAGTATAGTTCCAGTCTGGTGGGCCTCTTTCTCAGTTCTCATCTCTATACTGAATGCCAGAATTTTGCTACAAAACCATACCCTTCAACTCCTTGATATGTTAGCATGGCCTGCAAGCTTGTTGCTTCTTTACACTACTTTCAGATGGCTGCACAACAATAGTCCAAACAATGAAATATCTGAACCTTTGTTGCTCGAGAAAAGAGAAAAGAATGTAGGGCTGCAAAATGCTAGCCTCTTCAGTCGATTGACATTTTCTTGGTTAAATCCTCTCCTTAAATTGGGTTATTCAAGAGCATTGGACCTCGATGACATCCCTCCTTTAGACAGAGAAGATAGTGCACTTTTAGCTTATGAAAGATTTTCCAAAGAATGGGATCTTCAAAGCATGGATAAATCAAGGAGAAGTAACAGGGTGTTCTTGTCATCCGCCCAGGTGTTTTTTACTCGTTGGTATTCCTGCTTGGAAAACTATATCATATCTGTGGAGCGTATCAAACAATTCATGCATATTCCATCAGAGCCTCCTGCAATCATGGACGAAAGAAGACCACCACCTTCATGGCCTCAAGAAGGAAGAATAGATTTTATAGATTTGAAAGTAAATATATAAGACTATATATGCTTTATCGATGATCTGCATGCAGTTTCAGTTTCTCACATTGAAATTGATTGCAATGTCCTTTTGGTTTTCTTGGTTGATCAGATAAGGTATCGTCCGGCGGCTCCATTTGTTCTCAAGGGCTCCATTTGTTCTCAAGGGAATCACTTGCAGTATTGAAGCAGGAAACAAAGTTGGTGTTGTTGGCCGGACAGGAAGTGGGAAGACCACGCTCATTAGTGCTTTGTTTCGTCTGGTAGAGCCGGCGGTAGGCAAAATTCTTATTGATGGTCTTGATATTTGCTCCATTGGTCTGAAGGATCTCAGGATGAAGCTCAGCATAATTCCTCAAGAAGCAACACTCTTCAGGGGCACTGTGCGAAGTAACTTGGATCCTCTAGGCCTTCACTCTGACCATGAGATATGGGAGGTCAGTAAAATTTTCTTCTTCATTTCCACCACTAGAAATTAGATTACATGCTGTTTCATGAATCACTTAAGGAACAAATCCATCTCAAAATTCAGATTGTTGAATACATCCATAGTGGCATAAACACAATATTCTTCATTTTCCTGTATTGATTGTTATCTTTAGTAAACTCTTAAGGCATTCTTATAGGCTTTAGAGAAGTGCCAACTGAAGGCTACCATAAGAAGTATGCCAGCACTTCTCGACTCATCTGGTAATTAGTTAGATCCTTTCTTCCATTCACAAGAACATGATGATTTCTTAAAGTCATCAGTTTCACAGAAAAAACTGATCTGATCTTCTAATTTCTTCTAACTAAAAAAAAAAAAAATAGTGAGTGATGATGGAGAAAACTGGAGTGCCGGGCAGCGGCAACTCTTCTGCCTCGGGCGAGTTCTCCTCCGAAAGAACAAGGTTCTGGTCCTGGATGAAGCAACTGCATCGATCGACTCTGTGACCGATGCTGTCCTGCAGAGGGTTATCAGGAAGGAGTTCTCTAGCTGCACAGTCGTCACCATTGCTCACAGAATTCCCACTGTTACAGACAGTGATATGGTCATGGTCCTATCTTATGGTATTGATGATCATTTAAATTCTCCATTTGTTCATCTCAAACTTACATGCTTGATATACAAATTTTGAATTCAATTAGAACGTCTTATGCTCTCTCTCTCTCCATATATATATATTTGCAGGGAAACTTGTGGAATATGACAAGCCTGAGAAGCTGATGCAAGAAAAGACAACCTACTTGTCGAAGCTCGTAGAAGAGTACTGGTCTAATTGCAGGAGAAGCTCTTCCCATAAAAACCTCATGAACTTATAAGAGGAGGAGGGAGAGGCCGGCTACAGAGATCAGAAGATGGTAAAATTGCATACTCTTGAAGACAACTTCTGTTATAGTAGATCGATCCCTGGTGGTATACAGCCATCCATAAATAAATAAAGCCAAATAGGTTGGATGGTTGTATACTCCTTAGCAGCAAGAAATTCAGAAAATAAACAGAGCCAAAGTCTTATCTCTCAAGCTGTTAGAATGAGCAAAGAAAAGCTAACTACATTACCTCAATGTCTGAAAAGTAGCCAATGATCAATTTCGCAGGGCTGCTTTCATCAAAATTTTGCATACACAAAGAGAAGCACCAAAAATTCCAGAAATAATTTCCATATCTCACATGGAAGGAAATCATAGACACAGGATAAAGAAAAAGGCCCAGTGCAAAAAAAAATATACCTTAAAGCCACACGATATTTCTGACCCAACTTTTCAAGTTCAGCCATGACGCAGTCAGTAATACAAGGATTACCTGGTAAATTATCACCGGAAGCCATTATTTCAATGGTACAAAAATTAAAGAACACATAGCATGCAAAATCGAAAGAACGAAACTGATATGAATTGCAATCGAGAGCAACTTTGAACCCACATTTTGCATAGAGGCAGTCCATCATTCCCTTCTCCAAATCCAGCTGCATAAGACAACAAAAAACTTAGTCGCAAATACTAATCACAGTACATCGTCAAATCATAACAACTTACGAGTAACGAGCAAATACAAACACTGCAACATGTTGTCCTCAAAAATTGTATTTATAAAAATTAAGAACACATCATAGAACTTTGAAGTCATAGTGTGCACCAAAATTCGAAATTTCATTTTTTAAAAAAATGCACCTTGTTCTGGATGGAGAAGTTGATGAAGTTGGTATCCACGATGACTCTATAAGGTGGGCCAAGCGCGGTGTTATACTTGAAGAACAGAGCCGACGGCACGTTTGGCCTTCAAACACAACCATGGAACTAAATAAGAATCCAAAAGAGAACAGAGGCGAATCCACGAAAACCTAGGGATAAACATAGGATAGGATTCAGGTGGCTATTAATAGCTTACACGTTGCGAGGGAGCTTCTCCTTCGCTAGATCCTTTTTCTAGGGATTCAAGACTTCCTCTTTGTACCTACGAGGAGGAGGAGAGGTACGAGAGAGTGATTAGAGGACGAGGAGGGGGGCGGTGGGGGGAGGGAAGGAGAGGGAGAGATTGCCGCGCCGGGGAGAGAGAGGGACGAGAGGTCAGGGGTTTAGGGATTTTGAAACATACCGTCAAATCTTGCGCGGATGCCGGAGGAGGAGAAGCGCGCGGATGCCGGCGGAGGAGGAGCGCGGAGAGAGGCAGTGAGGTCGGGCAGCGGCGTGGAGAGGTCACAAGCCATAGAGAGAGAGGGTCCCAAAACCCCGATCTGGTGACGCCAACGTCGAGAGAGAGAGAGAGTTGTGAGAGGTCGGGGAGGGTCTTTCTTGTGGGAGGAGAGAGAGAGAAAGACCAGGCTTGAACCTCTCGTGATTTTGAATCTCGAGCGCCAAATTTCAATTTTGGCCACCGAGATGGTATGCTGGAAGGCACGTGGCGACCTCACCTGGAGACACGTGGCCAGGGCCTTGCTAGGGCCTTGCAAGGGCCCTGGCGCTAGCAAAATTGGGTATCCACATACCTCCAAGTCTGCAACTTGAAACAAGGACCATTGAAGATCCTTGAGAAGAGTTAGAAGGCGATATCTCAACTTGTGGATTGAAATAAACAACTATATTTGGCATTTAGATTCGTTATCTGGGTCTTTTAAATATTTGAACATTTAATGAGCTTCCAAATCTGTCAGAACCTGGATCATGCATTTAATAACATTGATCACGTTTTAATTATCCCGCATGACTCATTTTGTGAGTTTGTGGATGGTTGGAATGTGCTACTTGACTAATGAATCTGTATGACGGTGGGCACTGAGGATGCGTCGGACGGCCAAATTTGTTGACGGAAACGAGTTATTATGAACTGCGTTGTGCAGGATAAAGTATAGGTTTGAGAGCGTGCTGCCAAGTGCTCGACATAATGCTAAGGTGTTGAGGGTGTGGAGATCCATTTATAAGGCGACGGAGATGTTGAGAAAGGAGGTCAAATGGGAGCTGGGATCGAGGTGCAGGGCAAGAATGATACATGAATGGTGGTTCGGTGATAGGCCTTTGATCTCCTGGGCCTTTGATCTCCTCATCACTTATGATGTCTGTTGATGATTGCTTAACTGATATGCAGGTGGAGGACTTCATAGAAGATAATGGCACATGCCGCACATGGAACAGGAGGAGACTGGTGGAGTACTTTCACCCGGAGCTGGTGCAGCATATCACTTATGATGTCTGTTGATGATTGCTTAACTGATATGCAGAGGACTTCATAGAAGATAATGGCACATGCCGCACATGGAACAGGAGGAGACTGGTGGAGTACTTTCACCCGGAGCTGGTGCAGCATATCAGTGATGTTCCGCTGGTACCTAGCGAAACAACCGGGAGGCTGAGATGGACATGGAGCTCAACCGGGGTGGTAACCACTGCTTCGTGTTACCAAATGCTAGAGCATCAGATTGGGATTCAGTGGGAGGAGGAGCAAATCAAGTTTTGGCGGAGTGCTTGGAGAGCGCCGACTGGTCCGCGAGTGCGCATGTTTCTTTGGAAGCTGCTACATCAAAAACTCCCAACTCGATTGGTTCTTTGGAACTTATGTTTGTGCTCAGAGCGGGAATGCCCACGATGTAGGATAGAGGATGAGACGCCAAAGCATGTCCTCTTTCAGTGCAGTTTTGCAGCGCAGGTTTGGGAAGGGGTGTTGGGAGAGAGGAACTGGCCAGGTAGCATCATGAAAGCCTTTGAGAAACTTCAATGGCCGTCCAAAACAAAGGAGATTGTTATATTTAAGTCTCTGATCGCGTACACGATGTGGGCTCTTTGGAAAGAGCGATGCAGGTTTGTGATGGTTGATGACAGTTCCACTGCCATTGACTTGGTTAGATTGGTTGTTTGGCAAGTTAAGGAATTTTTGATAGTGGATAAGGAGAAGAGAATGGGGCATCAGAAAGCAAGCTGGGGGTGGGTTCTTATTCAAGCAGATGCAGTGGTTAACATGGATAGGGGGAGTGCAGGGGTGGGCATTGTGTGTGTGGATGAGGAGGATGTGATGCTATGGTCAGAGGGTGGTTCTCAGGTGGTCTCATCGGTGGTGGCTGGAGAACTACTAGTTGTGCAGTTAGCTCTACGGGAGGCACAGAAGAGAGGGTTCAGGCGGGTTCTAGTGGAGACGGATACCTTGTTCACGGTGAATATGTTAGAGGGTTGGCTTTCATTAGTAGAAGATTGTATTTGGATTATGAAAAATATATGGTGAGAGTGACGGGATTTAGTAGACTTTATAATCGGATATGAAGAATAGTCGTGTGGACTGAATGGCCAAAATAATGTTAGAGATGTCCATTATGTTTGTCGAAGATGTAGCTACTAAGGGGTCTGTCCCTAGTAGCTCTCATATAGCCTGTTAATAATATCCCTGAGGAGATCTCAGCCTTAACTATGCATGGCTCGTATTGATGAGGCCGTCAGCGGTAGCCACACCCACACAAAACTTCTCTTGTACTTTTTATTATTTCATTCTTTTATGACGATTCACTAATGCATGTCCATCCAGATCCGAGGCTTGAATTTGTCCAAGAAGTTAGAGAGAAAAAAACTATACAAATAACTAAAACATATTTAAGGTGAAACAAAAAAAATTACCTGGAGGACGGCAAATTTGTTGGAAATATAGGATTTAACTAATCGGAGGAAAAAAAATGGCCATAACACCCTAGGGTGCGTTTGGTTGCGGGATAGTCTATTCCGGGATTAGAGGGGATAGGGATTGGTAATATGGGATAAATAGTAGGATATGTATGGTATTTTGTTGAAAAGTAATGATAAATTAATAATGTTTGGTTGAAAAATTAGGGATAAAGTTGATGTTATTGGTTGAAAAGTAGGGATGATGAAGTAATGATTGATTGAAAAATAAAAAAGTAAAGATAAAGTTGATGTGATTAGTTGAAAAGAAGAGAAAATGTAGTAATGATTGGTTGAAAAGTAAGAATAAAGTAGAGATAAAATGGGGATAGGAATAGAAATAAAAGTGAGGATAAAAATAAAAATTAGATGGTGTTTGACTGCAATGCATGAATAAAATGGATTTATCCCGAGATAAGGATTCCCTATTCCCAACCAAACTAGGCCCAAAGGGCCAAGCAACTCCCAATCAAGTTCAAGTGCGTACCTTGCTAGGAGGTGTCTGCGAATATCCTCTCATCTCTATTCATCGAAATTTAAAAAACAACTCTTTTTTCAAGCACAAGTTGTCCTGGATACAACATACAAACCCCTCCTTTATTTCCATAAAAAATAAACCGAAAGTTGCATCCAAATATAAATCGAAAACTAAATGGATAGGACATTGAATAGGACGATATCTAAACGAGTCTCATTGCTCTAATGCTGATCCTACTTATAGAGGAAAACGTAATAATTGCAGTTGAAATTTGCCATTTTGGATTCCAAGATAATGAAGCAGCATTCATACCACATCCATCAGCAGAACATTCTCAATATCAGATAAAATTCTAATCGTATTACCTACCTGTATAAAACCATGCTCAGGGATTTTGGATGTGGTTTATAGGAAGGTTTTACAAGTCCCAATCCACAATACAATCTTGTTCTGAAAAGGTGTCATCTAAAAAGGCACAACAAAAGGATGACGCCCTCCGGACAAAACAGGACTGTCATTGCAGGACTCATGACTCATTGTAAGCCTACCAATGGAGAAAACAGTAAGGTATCCCTCATATAGGCAAAAGATTGATGAGTCAATGGTCTCCCAGCATCCTTCTGCTACAAGTCATCCATGGCGAGTGCTGTACCCTGAAAGAGAGAAGAAAAGCTGCGCAAGACGAGGACCTCAATATCCTTTCTTGTCTAGCATCAAGGTGGTTTCTTCCTTCAAAACACCAAATACCCTATCATGTACCATGGATGCTCAGTGCTCGATATCATGCATCTCATCGTCTGAGAGTGGATTTTCAACCTCACTGCCACTACTCATGCCATCCAGCATGGAAGATTTGAAATAATCTTTCACTGTTGCATCGTGGATCTTGTACTTGACAAATTTAATTGGCGTGGCACCTTCTTCACCTCTGGCTTCCTTCCGTTTCCGCATTCCATTGCTTGCAGTTGATCTTATCGTCCTAGAAGCAGCCAAAAATGCAGCATCCATTGGCTCCATTTCCTCATCCACCGGACCCTCCTCAGAAACCTCCCCATGCTTATCAAAAAAGAAGAGGTCTTCATCTGTTTTCTTCAGGCCTGGATCAGCCATCAACTTATCACAGACAACTTTTGACTTGTCAAATATCAACTTGGTACGATATTTTGATATGCTATCTTCGAACAGTCTCAAACCTTGTTCTTCAAGATCCACGAGCCATTCTGGAGAAGAAAATAACTTCTAACAATTACAAATTAATGAGAGAATAAGTAGATTAACTTCTATCATGAAGGATTAATGCACATATCATAGTCTAATCTCGATCACAGAATATGCCAGATGGAGTTCAAGAAAAAAGTAAATGATACGCACTGAGGATAACTTCAGGAGTAGTAGCATCTGGTTTGGGAAGTTTACGGGTTCCAGCGTGACTGGTCACCCACTTAATCAACATATTGGGTAGACTCGATGTCGAGAAGGCATTTATATAGGGAATGGCTTTTCCATGATCCCCCTTTGCTCTGTTGCCAAAAACAAGAAATACTGAGGTCAATAAAATAACTACAGCCAGAAGCTTTTTCTAATCGACAACAAGTAACCTAATACCTCGCAATTCGGACAGCTTCATGCGTGACAATCAGCTTTTTTATCAGAAGGCTTATCAGACAGTCATAAGATTGTTGTCCCTCCATTCCAGGATTTAAAAAAGAATAATCTACAAGGATCAGAGCATCATAGAGAATGTCTCTAACAAAGCTTTCGTCCTTCAGATTCTGAAAGCACGTAATGAAAAGGCAGACAACTTAGAATTAGTTTTTAAAACCTGATTATTTTGCTAAGTGGAAAATATCCACAATCTATGCAACATTCAAATTGTATTAATCCAACCCCTGCAAGCAAATTTATTGTTCCAACAACCATTCGTGCACATCATTTGCATCAATTATTGAGCCCAATGTTTTTATATCTAGCCTGTTTCTGGAAAATTCCACAAAAAGAAAAGGATAGAACCAAATCATGTGTATGATGAGAGATTAAATCAATTCCAAGGATACACACGATAGTAGATAAAAGCCACATTTCAACAGTCATAAAATGTAGGATTTACACTAACATTATGGAGAGAAAGTAAGAACCAGAACAATTTGCTTTATAAATCCATACATTCTAGGTAAAATTTGCTTCAGAGTGACATATCTTACCAAGAGGGGGATGATGGGCAGGGGCAGCGTTGGGTCCAGCAGCAACCTCAATAAGATTTCTGCTTGTCATCATTAGAAATCAGAATCCAATCAGGCAATGGATCTTAGTTCAAGGATATGAAGAGCAGACAACAGGAATTTCTTGTCTATTTGAGCAAATAGCCTGTAATGTACCAGTAAATTCGGCATTCATCAGAAGCCATTCGCGCACACACAAAAAAATGGAATGTAAGTTACTAGGTATTCCATCTGATGAGCTTCCTTAAGATTTTATGCTTTTCGATTAACAGCTAATATAAATAGCTCAACGGGAACACAGAGCACATATATCCCTGATACCTGAAAGTTAGTGCCACACATCTTCAAGTCATTTATCGTCATTTTGAAAATCACTATTGTCTACCATACAACGTACTTGAGGAGATAACTATCCCTATACAACGATATCAACTGCTTCTATTAGTAGCATGCAAAACACCGGAAAATAGTCATTTTCAATGCATCAAATGAGTGCACTTCCAGGTGAAAGAATTTAGACGCACTTGGTCAACCGTATTCAGTATATACACTTGGTTAAGTTTCCAATCATAGTTCAAAATGCCAAAACAACTAGTGTATCAACATCTGAAGGTCTAAATCAGAAATGAATAGATGCAGAAAGGCTCATCTATCCAATGCCTTCAGCACAGCAAAATGATTTTAAGCGTGCAGTTAGCCGACAAAGGATTTAAAATTAGTTAAACAGCATGACAGCAAATTTTAGTCATTGATATCAGAAGAAGATAGCCTAGAAGAAACAATCATCAGCAAACACATTACAAAAGATGTTAGGACGTAGGAGGCATAGAATATTACCAAAAAAATATCGATTCCGGAACACTGTGATTGAACTAACAGCCCAGATCCTCAAATCCTTCAGAATCCCACCCGCTCGGATGTTCAAGAACAATCTAAGCAAGAAAGACTCAGTGATAACAACCCCAGCCAGATACCCAATCCCGCAACCTCCTCTCGACAATCCCTCTCTAATTTCACCATTGACCAAAGGCAAAAACACCTCCATCCCATTCCCTCCTCCTGAGTGTGACTGCTTCGCGGTCCAAACTCGAACAAGATCAATAAAACAAGGAAGCAGAGACCCATTAGAATCCCCGGAACCCTTGCTGCTACAAATACTAACGTAGCTGAGAATGCCTTCGATCAAGCACTCCATCTCCTTCCTAACCTTCTTCGCCACCTTATCATCCTCTACTTCCTCCAACGCGCAATGATAGAGCTCGGATAGAACAGGAGCGAGCAACGCTATGGACTTCGAGCAGCTACACGAAGCCGAGCAGGATACGAGGAGCTGGAAGAGGTCCCTGGCGGCCAGTACTCGATCAAGGAGGTCGCGCTTGGAGGAAGATGCCTCGTGGTGAATGACAGCACAGTAGAGCCAGATTATCTCGAGCGGCGGGTCAACACTGGTCTGGAGAAGCCGGAAGAACACTGATCGGAGCCCGGATAACTCGCGAGAGTCATTTTGGAGCTCGATTGAAAAGCGGTCGATGGATTCGCGAAGCATGGAGTCCAAGGTAGGATCGGCCGGGGAGAAGCAGGGTAAAGCTTTGGCTTCGGAAGGGGACTCGATGAGGACGGAATCCATGGATGATCAAGTACCAAAACCCTCGGCAAGCGTAGCAGGTCGATGGAGACGTGGGGTTTTGAGAAGGGTTTACGGATTAGGGTTAGGGTTTTGCGATGGTTTCAGAAAAGGGAGAGGTGGGGGGATTCGATCGAGCGCGAATGTTTTGACGACCCGGGCGGAGCCGTTGGATGTTTTAAAATGGTAGGACGTTGGCCTTCTCCGCGGGAGTATGTTTGGCAACCTCGAACCGGTCAGGTGGCAGGGTCTGATTAGCTCATTGGTAAAATAAAAAAGAATGCGATACCTCGAATCCTTTGATAGAATAATACCAATGATCTAGATTAATTGATCGGTATATACCTACCAATTGAATATACTAATGATCGAATCGATAATGAAATACTGATTGGTTGATCTAATTCATCGATAAAACAATACCGATTGAATAGATCAATCAATCAGTATTTCAATGTTGATTAGAGAGCGTGTGCAATGTACATATCACGTGACCATTTAGACAAATCTTTATTATTCAATCAAAAACTTTAGTAAGAGTACACACCCCGTGTGAATTAAACGCATCTTATGTTGCGTCCAAGTATCGAAGGTGGCAAGGCACGTGGCAAGCTCATGGATTACCAAGTAGGTTTGCACAACAACACGTGGCAAGCTCATGGATTACCAAGTAGGTTTGCACAACAACCATCCATACGTAACCGTATAGCATTCTATTTTGAAAAAAGATTTATATACATGATCACGTAACATATACATTACACATATTCTCTAATCGGGAGGTATTTATCAATTGATTAATCTATCCCATCAATATTATTTTACTGATGGACTAGATTAACCAATCAAAATATACCTACTTATTCAATCATTGACAAATTCAATCGGTAGGTATATTTCAATCGATCGATCTAGTCCATCGATAGAACAACTATCGATCGACTAAATCAACCAATCTAACGATGAATTAGATCAATCAATCAACATCTAACTACCATTCAAAGAAATGCAATATACATGCCCTAATTCATGTACACAAATTACTGCTCTTGTAATTTTAATGTAAGATACTTTTGCTCCAAATTAGAAATCATGGTTATATTTCAAACTAGAAAACAGGGTTCGTAAACAGAAGCTCTGATACAAGAAATTATCAAATAAATAACAATGAAGTATGAGAGAGTAGAAACCTTTCTTCTTACGCCATGAAGAAAAAAATATTGATAAGCCAAGAGCCGAAAACAGGTCCGAAATGGATGAGATCTGGTCATAATATTTAACCAAAAAAATTACAAATTATTCCACCAACAAAGTATAAACATGGGCCTGCAACTTTAACTTCAAAGAAAGGATTAGCACAAAAACAAATAAACAATAATAATGATCCACAACAATGACAAGCCTTCAAATGCATGTCTAGGAATACAAGCTCCTGTGAGCTTCAAGAGATGGAATCAGTGGAGCAGCCCTTTCTGGCATCTGTGAGACATAGACCCCCTTGAATAGGCCTTCCATTCCGTTGGCAAGAGAGTTACAACCACATCTTTGGGACCTAAAGAGTGAACGTAGTATGATTAGGATCTTCTCTAAAAAGAATTGGAACCAAGTCCTGTGCACAGAAATGAAAGTTAAATTGCTCGTGGATTCTGACAGCCTCCTCAGGTTCCGATATGAATACGTGCAACCATCTAGTGACACAACCTCCTGTACTCTCTGGGTGGTTACACCCAGACTGCAGCAGCTTTCACCGGAAGCAAAATACCCAAAAAAGCATCATTGTGGAGTATCGCACTCTCTTCCATGGCGATCTCTACGCATAATACATGTACAAGCTGTTTGCAGCAGCACAGGCAATTGCATTTTCAGTTGGATGCCATGCCAAATGGAGCAACTTTGTTGTAAAGTCATAGGAATTTCCATTTGCATCAGCTCCTAGGTTCTCTGCTCCTGCAGGTGACACATGTTTTCTCAGTGAGAAGGAACAAGTCAATAAGCTTCAATACAATCTCCACTTAGCAAATGGAAGAAAGGCTAGAATACAGAATGAAGAAGAACAATAAGGTAACTTGCGATGATGGCCATATACTGACCTCGTCTGACAACACGCGTTAAGCTACTCAGCGATCTTGCAGGCCTTGCAGGATTTTGGACTTGCCTCCTAGATGAACAAGTTAGGTGGGTAAGAGTAGTTGTCATTATCATAGAACTCTCGTATATCAACACCAAAAGTGAGGTGACAGGATACAATTTCACAAAAAGTGCACCTAGCACAACTTCAACTTCAACTTCAACTTCATCTTCATCTAATTTCCAGTATAAGACCACCAACTATTTCATTAGGCACTCCTACCAATGCACTGTCATATAAAGCAAATGCAAGAAACAATTGCACAAGAATGTTGATGCGGAGCACGAGATTCCAAGATCTTAAGCAATGCCTTGTTAAGTAACCAAATACTAGAAAACCCAAAAAAATCAACACCTTCCATTCTGCTCGACCTTTACGCAACTACATCTGCATTCAACTCCTTGGTGCAGTGATAGACAATTGGGATACCATTAGCATGGTTGTTATTTTCTGATATCATCATTAATAACATCAGGTTGGATCATACTTTACTTCAAATCCAGATCTGACCTTCTTGAGTTCACAATACGAGTGCAACTCCTCTGTTCGTGACAACTATAAAAAGTCTGATCAATAGAATTAATCAACTTGGATAAGGCATTATTGCACCATCTTCATATTTTGTTTTGTTTTTTTTTTTTGACAAAATGAGCCATCGGCTAGTGTAAATCAAGATAAAACAACCCAGTTACATGCTACCAAAACCCGGGGCCCATGTAGCTGGACAGTCCCTGGTCCACGACCAAAATGAACAATGAGCTTGGAGCAGACCTCGCCAGTCCATCTGCGACAAAAATGTCCTCCCTCAGGATGTACCGCACAATGACCTCCCCCACTTGATCATATTTTGAATTTTAGCAGCCTAATTTGATTGCCAAGCTACCTTAACTCTTACAGCTAAAAACCAACACTCATTGAAGCTAATCGAAGCATATCTAGTTTTTTCTTGTTGGAGTATAACTCATTCCTGATAGATTAATTCAGCTCTATGGATGTTTCCAATATTTTGCATAGTATTATTCATTCCTGATAGATTAATTCAGCTCCATGTAAGCTTTTTTGTTTTCATCATGTTGTTTTTGTACATCATAATTAGCTCTTGTGCCAAGTTTACCTTGACCTCGGCCAAGTTTCCCAATTCCAATTTGAAGGGGCACTCAACTCAAATTCATGCCCCATGGTTGTTATACACCATGCAGCTGCAGACCAAGATCACGATTTCAGCCAGATAAACCAACATATATGTAACCTGTTAACCACAGGACCCTTTTCTCCGTGCATTTTTCTTGTCATACTTGCTGCTTATGTATAGAAATACAAATATGAGACCAGAGTACAAGGGAAAGTTGGAATGCCTATCCAAGAAAACACTAGTTACGTTGTCTTATTAAATAGGAGTTAGCTTTACCCTCTAATTCAAGTGATTTATATACCATCAAGAATAGCTATAGCCTCACCTCATAGGATTTTTACTAGCCTCCAGAGTCGTCGCCTCGCTGCTTCCAGCAGCACAACCAAATACACGGAAAAGATTGCTGAACTTACAAAAGGTAGCATTATTAATACTACAAACCAAGATTTGATATCCAAATAGTAAGATCATAAGTAGGGTAGTGTAGAAGCCTGCCTGTATGAACCAGTTGCCACCCGAAGTCCATCTCCACTCAGGCAGCACTCAAATTTGTCAAATATGGAATCATTTTCATACAAATCACATAACTGCAGATGATAAGCATCATTAGCAGGAAGTTAGTGTACAGGCCACACTTTCACAAAATAACCAATCCATCATTTTTAATCGTTAAAAAAAAAGAAATTACCCTAGGTCTTAGGTATTCATGGACCTGGAAAGTTGCGACAGGGCCAGCATCCATGTTTATGTCCCATAGCTGATTACCACATGCCAATTAAGCATAATGAGCGTAAGCAAAGTATGAAACAACCCACATCCTAGATTCTGATTTCAGATGATGCCTAAGATGTCATGGCAAGCAAAAAAACCACTTCATGCATTTACCATAAATAAAAGGAGCCAAATTGCACTCAAAAATTTCCTTCAGCATTTTAATCCTTTGAGAGGTGGAAGGACTAATTTCTTTTTACAATGATTTATCCAGTCCCCACATAATATCCCACAGTAAGTAGACAAAAAGAGAACATGAAAAATACCTCCATGTAAACAAAAATACACAGTTCCTTATAAAACCCTGCTTAAGCTATCATGTTGCAACACCGGCAAGAACACCACATGCTATAAGATCTAAAGAAAGTACAGATAAACTGAGCAGCACAAACTAGAAACCTTCAGTGTCATGTAGTCACGACTCAGGATGTGCCTTCCATCCTTTCCGAACTTAATATCTGAAATTGAAGCAATAATCTCTGTGAAAAAAGACCTTGAACCAGGTGCCTCATGCTCCTCAAACCTGTAAGTATGGTCGTGCCACAAACTATTGCATCAACAAGGTTTACATTTACATACTGCAGTTTGAAGAAAAGATTCTTGTACTCGCAGCTAAGAAGAACATAGGCAATCAAACTAGATCCCAACAGCTATTGCAGAAAAGAAAATTGTGATAGCTTAATAATACAGAATCGCTTACAATTGAGAATGATGGTCGCATAGCGCAGATTGGCGCAAGTCAATAAGGCGAATTGAGCCCTTTGAACTACTATAGGCTAATGTATTACAATGTGTAGGGTGGAACTCAGCTGCTGTTATCACCTCTGCAAGGGTCATGAAGATATATGTCAAGCTATAATCTTTCTTCTAATACTCAAGCCATATATTTCAAATGAACTTAATGTGAAATAACAAAATAGGCCCGTTAAATTATATAACAGGTGATCTTTAATGTAAAAGATGCAAGATATACGGCAGCATTCGAATTCGCTAGTTGCTTCTTTCAAGTCAAAAACACATCAAACAGAAGACATCACAGGGATGAATGCAGGCTGAAAATCGTACCAGTCAGATCCTCCATGTTTGCAGGTTTCACGTCAACAATATTAAAACTCTGGCTACTAATTTCCAAATTCCAAAGATTTATGCGCAAATCATCCGCCGATATGAATGTCTCACCATCACTAAAATAAAGAAGGATAAAGAGAACAGAAGTAAGATATGACAAATTAAGAAAATTTGCAGAACAGCAACAACATTCTTAACGAAGGGTCAAAGGATATCTAAAAAAAGAATGAAATACACATCTGACTGAACATTCCAATACTCAAATCACTTAAAATGCATCTCAATAAACAGAATCTCGCAGTTTAGACGGACAGAAAATCCATAAAATTCCATAAGTTTGGATCCTGATAAGAATCTAAAAATGGTCATAGAAGTATAATTGCAAGCTCAAATAGGTAGCTAAGGTTTCTTTTCCATAATCAAGCTGTATCCAATTCCAGGGATCAATAGTTGTGGAAATCATCCTCATGGTATATGTGAACAAAGCAAACTCATGATCATGACAATAGGAAACATGAACTAAGTCAAATAAAATGAGAATGCCTGCCCAGTCATAGAGCGTTTATGTCAAATTATGATTTGTAGTACAGAAATCCAAGTCTGCAAACCTTTCAATAATGAACACCTCTAATCTCCATCTACTAAGAAACCTTCACATCCCGACTCATTGATGCAACTCATAGATTTAACAAAATCCAAAAAAATATCCAATCCCACCAGTGCTAATCACTGACATAACCCGATACTCAATTCAATCTCATAAGCAACTGAGCATGAGACATGATATACTGGTGGAAAGAAAGAAAGCCAGCTAAAATAAGCAAGGGAACATAGAAGCAAAAAAGAAGTGTGAATAGATAGCAACAGATAAATAAAGACAAGTGGAAAACATAATCATGTGCAGAAAATAAAGGATGTGAACTGACCTATTATTTGAGATAGAATTGATGTGGTAATCATGGGCATGAGCATATATTCTCCGACACCTTGCAGCAAGGCTTGTCTCTGGGCTCGACATCTATCAAGAAAAAATCAGAAAAAAGCGGGCATTGATCAAAGGTGATGGCCAAAGTGCACTGAAGTGATGAACGTAAAAGAACATAAACAATACCAAAAAAAGAAAGAAATGCAGTTTATGAGTTATCAAACATATCTACACATACACTGGTGATCTATCTATGATATCAACATTTTCTAGCGTGTACTGCTCAAGTAGGATCTCCCTAAAGCTTCTATGTGATATTGAAAATTGAATATAGCATGTTTGAGTGACATGAGTGCAAGCAAATATTCCTCCGCCCGACCTTTCCCTGCTAAACCATAGGTTCGTTTTTTTTTTAAGAAAAAATGGAATATGAGTATGATGCATGCATTGATTTGATTAGGCTGAGTACAACTACCACAGGCAGACGTAGCGATGGAAACCCCCCAGGAGGAAAAGAAAAATCATTGCTCAAACAGTTGGATGGCCTTTCTGAAGATCCTCCATTCGGAAGATATGCTCTCGGACTAGCTGCACTTGAACGAGCAATTGCACCATTTCCTGCTACTTGAGAAGGATCCACATTCATCTCAGATACTCGTTTCACCTTCTTTTCTTGCACCTGTGCATGCTTAAAGACAAGTAATAAGTATAGAAAAGCAACAAAAGAAAAAGGTAAAAAGTTACAGGCAACAAAGTCATAACATTATTCTACAAAAAATAAATAGACTGAAATCGCCCATAACTGTACATAGAATATGCAGAAAGAACCATTTACAGATCAACTTGCTTTCATTGTCAAGTTTACATAAATCAATGAATGTATTAGTACCATGACATAATTGCTTCATAATACAGTAGGAGTCACTCCTGGCACCTGCCTTTTATGTTGATTTTATAGAAGGGCCTGCCTCCCTCCATCACTCGCACCAAAATACACCATATTTTGAATGTGTATTCCTACATGTTCCTAGGTAAACAAAAAAGCAACCTCCAAATTCCTCTGCCAAGAAAACTTATACAATGTCTAGAATATTTGCGCGAAGCATATCATACATGAACATACCTGTTGCTCCTAATAGAACAGGAAACTTCTAGGAACTGACTACTTACAAGTTTAAGTGGCAAAGCTCATACAAACATTTGTATTTGAACAGTATAGAATGAAAACATATAGGTAAAAACCTCAAGTCAATGACTCCAAAGTAGCAGCATATGTCAAGGTAACATTCAGACCCACCTTCCAATATTTAATTGTTTTGTCATTTGTTGAAAGAAGAAACAAGGCGCCATTTGCTGTTTGACACCATCGGATCTTGTTGATCTTCTCCTCTATTTCCAAACTTTTCAGATAATCAAACTGAAATAAATATAAAGTAAGTCCGCATTGCCATAAAGTGGGATTATGACATACAGTCATATAATTGTCCAGAAAAAGTACCTCTGGTTCATGACTCTGAAACTCTGTCTTATAGCGGAACTCAGGATGCCTGCTAATTGGATAATCTAGCCTCTCAAGGTCTCTTCGACTTCCATTCTATAGATAATTTACACAGAAGATGTGAAAAAATTGGAGGGATGGGGGGGCGAGGACACAAGGGTCCAAGACAGATGACGGCAATGGAAATATAAGTTGCTAAAAACATACATCTCTGCTATCTGTTCTCTCAAATAAAACAACACGTCCACCCCTATCTCCAGTGGCAAGATGGTCTCCAGATTTATCAAATTCAATTGCTGATATAATGTCAACTGTGACAAGCAACAGATAATTAAAAATGTTGACAAGCAAATAAAATCGATAATTGGAAGTTGTTAACAAGCATACAGACGCTTTTAACAAACATACAATCAATTACAAACAGCTGGAACATAGTTAAAGTCAAACGGTGGGTGGAGTAGCCTCATGGGAAAAAGGAAGATCCTAGTGAAGCTAAAGAAGGAACAAAATGTTCCAACTTAAGTCGATGAGATTAGGGAAGTAATAGCGACAGAAATACAGATGGGTTATGGTTAATTTAAGGAACAACCCATAAAAATGTCTGGCTTACACAGTTAGGAATGCATCTAGATATTTTTTTATTGAAAAGAGAGGCTACAGCGTTTAAAATCTCACAGCTAAAAATTGTTTTCATCACTAAACCATCCATTTTAATCTGGAGAACCACAATTGGTATGTAAATGTGCTTGAGTTGCCACAGATCATAGCAGCGCCATAACCAAATAGGGTGGTTATACAGTAATCAGGATTGGAAAATGGCAGTGGTGCCAAAGAAATAGGCAGGCCTTTGCATGAAACCAGAGGCTAGACCCAGTCTTAGGTGACCCAGGTACAAGCAACCGGGCTAGGCCAAAGGATTTGAAGATGATATTCAATATTCAGAATTTTCAATGGCTTTTTATTCCTTATACTCGCCTAGCTTACCATAGATGTGTACGGGCTCCAGTATACATGATATACATTGGCTTGTCCTTTTCCTAAATAGCAAGCTAAAAGGATTCTTGTTTATACAGTACATGATTATGTCCATAACTAATCCAAGAAAGTGTTTTAGCTTATCGAAAGGACTAAAGCAAGCAGCAGTTATTTAGGTGTAGGACGTGGGACAGGAGAAGGGAAGACACGGCATGTATTAGGCTGCAGAATTTTAACTTGAATCGGAGGTTAAAATACTGTACATATACCACATACAGTCCAAACGAAATATGGAAAGAGACAGTTAAATGGTGAACAAAATTACATTGTGAATAAATTTTTAGCAAGCATAGCATGATGGGTCGCAAAGCAATAGCCTAAGTCAAAACTTGCTCCCATAGGAGGCAAAAATAGTAACAAGCATACTGTAACTAAATCTCCTGATAACTAGCCACCAAATACCCATAAAAGCTCGTGACCATTTGGATGAGGAAAACAACTGCCAAGAATGCTTAATCCAACTAACTAGTAAGGTTAACATATTTGATCACAAAAAATTACTCCAAGGTTCCCCGATTCCATCAAGAACGCTTCTTTTCTAGCAACAACTTAGCAAGCATGATAATCCATTAGCAATATCAACCTCCACACTCTTAACTGACAAATAGGCCAAAGAAGATTAGTTTCTAGGCCCTAAGGTCCAATCCGGCCGATAACGGCTCAAGAACCCTTCCCAATCTAGCGGATCTTAACGCATACCTTCTTGTACTTCCTCACCGGCAGTGCGCTCCCCAAACACCTGCGAGAACTTCCACTCGAGCGGCGGCAGCGACGCGGCTGACTGCGGCTCGGCGTTCATCTTAGAGCTTAAAAGATCTATCCGGCAAGAAAAGAGAGGGCATCAACGACACGCCGAGAGATCGCTGCCGGCGTGCCTCGCGGCGAGGGAGAGAACCCCGATCAGCAGCCGGGATCTAAAGACGAGCTTGCCGCAACGCCGTGATCGATCCTCGCCATAAGAGCCAGTAGAAGTTTTGGGGATGGGAATGGTGGGGGTGGGGAGAGGAGAAGTGGAGAGATGGGGATTGATATGATGGGGAGAGGAGAAAAAATGGTCGCCCTCGTCGCGTTTCTCTTCCTTCGCCCTAAGCTTTGAGTTAGAGAGAGAGGGTTTGGTCTTTTTACATTCTAACCCCCTCCTTTTCCTTTATTCGCTAACAAAAGACCTTGAATTAAAGACTAAAACCACTGGTTTCTACTTTAAAAAAAAAAGAAGTATATTATAGAATAAACATCCCAAATTGCACACACTTGAGGTTCGGATATGAATTTGGTCAATGAGTTGGGGGTTACCTGCAATCTTTTTCGAGATCATGGTTGCAAAAAGACATTAACTCATCTATATACGTGGAGATTTGTACCAATGCTTGCCTTGGCTCATCTCCAAATCAAGAAACAAAAGCGAATTATTGAACGGAAAAAAGTTCGATTTAAACACGTCAGCAATTTATTCCTCATAATAGCGTCGTCTAGTCTAATCCACAGTGGGTCAAACTCAATGGTCCCAATTTGCGGTCTCGTTCGAATCTATGATTATATGTTCTTAATTCCTCCATTAGTCCGCCCAACTTGGAGCGCCCCTCGTCATCTTTTTAGCGATCCGATTTCCCAACGCGATCGAGCCGTAACCCTCGTAGCCGTGCGCCCATGGCTCTCCTACCCCGCACCGCCCGCCTCGCGTTGCTCTCATCCAACCACCGCGGCGTCGCGGCAGCCGTCGCGCCCGGCTACTCCTTCTCATCCGCATCCTCGCCGGCGCCATACGTCAGGGCTCCGCCGCCAGCTCCGGCGGCTGGACTGTCGAAGGCGACGGAGTTCGTGATCTCGAAGGTGGATGACCTTTTGAACTGGGCGCGAAAGGGGTCAATATGGCCTATGACCTTTGGGCTGGCCTGCTGTGCCGTGGAGATGATGCATGCCGGGGCCGCCCGCTACGATTTCGATCGATTTGGGGTTATCTTCCGGCCTAGTCCTCGCCAGTCCGATTGCATGATCGTCGCCGGCACCCTCACCAACAAGATGGCCCCCGCCCTCCGCAAGTATGTATCCACGCGAAACCCCAATCTTTGAATAGATCGATATCCATTCGTATTCAAACCTACCTTCGATTATTACAAGATGAGGTGTCTGATTGGTTTGCATAATGATGCCGGTGGCACTAACTTTTGGTTTGTTTCTATCGTTCGGTTAAAATTGCAATTAGTCCTTAAAGAAGCTTGGCAATTATCATGGTGAGTTTTATTGTGGATTAAAGATGACATCGGGAATGATTTTGTTCGTTATTGTCGATATCTGCTGGCTGTTTGATACGATCTGGGGATTAGATAGTTCTTAACTCGATCTCATTCTTGTGCGAGATCGCACATTCTTGCTCTCATCCTAGAATTGAGATCATAAGGTTCGCAAATGATCTTTTTGGAGCATCCTCTATTAACTATCACGATTGTTCGGACTTCACACATTTTGGCTGAAGTCAGCTTCTATTGTATTAGTTCGATAGTAGAATCGCTACTTTCTTCAAAGGTTAAATCCCCTTGCATCAGCTAATTGGAACCTACACTCTACTTAGAAGTACGATCTGTATTGGGCATAAGGCTCAAGTATTGTACAATGTGATATCACCGTAATAATCAAGATTTTGCATGACTTAATAGCTACATCCAGGTCTGTAATAGCACTCTTTTCCCCAAGCTCTTTACTAGACTTTGTCATCTGTGTGGTAGGATAAACTATTAGAAATGAGCTTCTACCATTCTTGAAAGCTGTTAGATATCTGTCTTTATACATCGAACATTGATACCATATGTCCTTGTCCAATGTGTTCAAGTGCACATCATTCAATTGTATATATCTTTCATATTTTGTCCATTTCCCAGATTGCAGACTGCAAAGGCTCCCCTTCATCTAATCAAAACTTTTGTGTCTGTCCGCTGTCAATCCAGCCGACAAATGTCTGTTGAACTATTTCGTCAAAGATTTTATATGGTCATAGAAGAGATTCTCTCTTATAGGGAAAATCATCGACATCCAATAAAAGTATTTCGTACTTGCTTCATTCAAATGTCAGAGGTGTTTCGTAGTGTTTTTTTCTTCTCTCCTCTTTTGCTATTCATCTCCTATATTTGTATCTTGCGTGTAAGGCGAGTATATCTCCTTGTGTGTTGATGTTTTGTCGATGTCCACAATATTGTTGCTGCAAAGGAGAGAAATTCCACAAAGTAAAATAGTTCAATCCCGACATTCTCTAAAGCTTTTAAGTATTTTGTTTCGTCAGGATGGAGATTTTGCCTTGTTGATTGCAGGGAAGGTTAGGATTTTGTTCGGACAATTCAACTATTGAAGGGTGGCATAAGTTGAATTTTATTTCTAGTACCATGACTTTGTTGAGATTTATAAGCGCTGTTCTTGGTTTTCCTTTTTGTCATAGTATAAGAATTCTTTGCTGTCCTCTTCTCAGCTTTCTTGGTTCTTTGTCTTCTTGTCAACTTCGAAGTTGATGGTGTGCTTCAGTTATCTGCTTAGAACTGGTTTCTGTCTTCAACCATTTCATGTTGCTTTATGTTATTCCATAACAAAACTAATTGTTGTCACAATTGCAACTCTTTTTGTTTCGATGCAGAGTTTATGACCAAATGCCTGAGCCTCGCTGGGTCATTTCCATGGGTAGCTGTGCAAATGGTGGTGGTTACTATCACTACTCGTATTCTGTTGTTCGCGGCTGTGATCGCATCGTTCCTGTTGACATATATGTCCCTGGATGCCCACCGACAGCCGAGGCTTTGCTTTATGGTGTTCTCCAGCTTCAGAAGAAAATCAATAGGCGGAAGGATTTTACAGTCTGGTGGAAGAAGTGAAGCCGTTCCTATAAGCTGGTCCAACCGTCGAGTGAACTGATTTCAGGCTTCGCCTTTTACATTTGCACTCAAATAACTGGGAGCTTCTTGTTTGCTTTATGGCTACTTGGAATTCGAGTTTATTGGTTTTGGATTGTATTGAAGAAACCCCGATCTGTAACTATGTTTGTCATCTTTAATCTGTTTGGCATGATAAATATACTAATCATGTCAAGCTGTAAGCTGTTGTTATCTTAGAAAGAGTGTAATGCTAAATCAATTCCTTGCCTCCCATTTGATATGAGCAAGCATGCATATATTCCACTACTGGTGCAGGGCTCTTCGAGTGGCGGATCTCTTGCAGTGATAATTATGATGTAAAAGATCATGTTAGAAGTATTGTGTTATTTTGGACTTGCCTAACCTATTTTTTGTGGCGGATGGTGATGCTTTGAGAGGAGTGGTCTTCAGATGTGACTTTCTTGATTATATGGTTGCTTATGATATGTGCCTTTACCTAATTTAACAGACCGTGAGATCCATTTTGTTGATTATCCACATACAGCATGTATGTTTTTGTTTTCGATATCAAGAAACCCCATAACATACTAAACACCACAAAACCTCTTTGGCAAGAATATAGGCTATTTGAAAAACCCTAGGGATTATTCTGATGTGAATATATAGATAAAATCACTAAACTACTCTTTGCTCCTTAATGCTAGGACGAGGTGGACTGTGAGATTGGTAGAAAGGATGACCAATTTAAGTGGTGGTGCTTATGGAGGCTACCGGTGGGGAGCATGATAAAACAATTCCTCTGGCGTCTTGCCCATGGAAAGATGGTGACAAAGGCTCAGTTGTGGTCTTTATATTTGTCAACTGATAAGTGTTGTGCTAGGTGTGGTATTCCTTGGATCACATCTTCTTCAAGTGTGGCTTCTCAAGGACAATCTGGGAAGCAATTCTCATGCCCCGTTTGGTATTGAATAACATTTAACTCATGTTAAGAGAGAGAATATTTCTGAAATTTTTTTAAATCCACTACTTATTCCACACTTTATCTTCCAAACACATTTCCCTATTCCAAGTAATCATTATAAAGTTATTCCCACTTTACTTTTCCCTTATTCTAAGTAATCATTACAAAATTATCTCCGAAACCGGAATTAAAATTCATTAATCCGAAATAAAGTTATCCCCATACCAAATGAGCCCTTAGTGAGATAAGGGACTTTTGGGAACTACATCTTAATATCATGTTTGAATCCTGCAGCGGTCCATGAAAGGTGCCTATGGCAGGCGAGTCAAGGCAACACTATCCTATACTATGTGGTGGTTGTGAAAGCATCGGTGCCAGCAAAAGTTTGGAGAGCAGGGAGGTGATGTGCAAAGTCTAGTTCGGTGTATAAAATGGCAGGTAAAAGAATTGTTGTTATTAAATCAACTACCTAAGGTGGTCTCTTCTCTTCTCGATAGGCTTTGGAGGGAGTTAGGCTGCTGGTGGATGCATCAATTAGGGATGGGGAATTTGGGATTGGTGTCGTTTGTTTTAGAAAGGAGAATGAGATATTGTGGGAGGTAATCTCATCAGCAATGACTCCTACTGTAGTGGCCACAGACCTTCATTCAATCCAATTTGGTCTACAAGAGTCATTGGCGTGAGGAGAACGAAACATTCTTGTTGAAAGTGACCACAAGATGGTTGTTGATATGGTGCTTGGGAGAATGTCTCTTACATGTTCTTGTAAATCTATTGGGTTAGCGATCTGGTGGACGTTAAGATCACTGTATAAGTTTTCAATTGTTCACATCTCTAGGGAGTCGAATGTGATTGCAGACGTTGGTCCTAACCGAGGGGACTGGTAATGTAATGTGTAACAGTCTTGTTTTGTAGTTGCGGCTTCACTACTAAAAAAAAATAAAAAAAATGATCAATAACGCCATAGCCATTCATAACTTAAATCATATATTTTTATCATGAGTATATCTCTTATGCGGAGACGAAGCTTGCGTGATATGATCCTACGGTTTTAGGGATTTATGACATTATCTGAAATTCAAGAGTTTTGTCATATTTACTAATTTTTCCGGGGAATTTTATGATATCTGACTCTTTTTTTCTGTCCGGGGAAAATTTGACATGCATATTGTTGGGAAGATTTATTATTATGAAAAACTGATAATTTGACAACCCAAATTCATTAAAATTTATCCCGGGATTAGAGAGGATAGGGATCGGTAATCTGAGATAAGTTGTGGGATAAAATTTATCCCACTTTGGTGTTTGGTTGAAAAGTGGGGATAATGAGATAATGATTACTTGGGATTGGTGAGGTGGAAAGTAAATTAATAATATTAGTACTTGAATTAATCAACCATATAAGGAGCAATAACGGTTACAACCGTTTCCCTCCTATTAATTTATTTACATGTATATTTTCCTAAATTAACTTTGTATATTGTTATCATAATTCCCTAGGTTAGTTTTAAATATACATCCTTATCAACCTTATAAGATCCGATGAGAGTTATCCCTTATGACTCATAATCTGAGTCATAAAACTTATACACACATGCATACACGTGGCATACACGTGTCATAAAATTGTAATTAAATAAAAAAAAAGAAAGGATAGTGGGTTAATGTGTAAGTTATTATAGAGATAGTGAGGGCGGGCAGTTAGCCGTGCCAGGTGGCACGGGCCCACCATCTAGTAATATGATAATGCATAAATATTCACATTGTTTTTAATAAATTACTTAATAATATGATAATATATATTATATTAATTAAAGTATAATATTACCACCCCACCCGTTCGACTTCGACGCCTCCTCCTACTAATCCCTTTCATATCAACGCCCGCTTATTTGCTATCTCCGGCAGACGCTCGCTCCTCCGCTATTGTCGGCATCAATGTCCGCTCGTCCTCCACCGGGTCGTATGGCTCGGCGGTGTTGAGGGTGTTCTTACCAGCGACGTAGGCACTGGCGATATACACGTGATCTCCACTTTCAATGGACGCGAAAAATGATCGCATCACCACATGACATAGCATGATAGCGTGACATGATTTTATACAGATCAATGCATCCCCATGCGGACCCATTTATATTAATATAATAATAATATTTTTAATTTATATTATTAAAATAATATAAAATAAAAATAGTAGCTCAATTCAAACCAATCAAATTAGAAATTATTCATTAATTAGATTAAAATTTTACATAAACCCCCCTGCAAGACCCCATTTTACACTCAAGTCCCTCATTCCAATCCTGGGTTTAGGAATCCCGGAATAACTCTTATCCTGGGATTCCTATCCCATGATAAAATGGTTGTTTGGTTCTTATTTCGGGATTGGTTACCCTTATTCCGGGACCAAACGGGCGCTTATGGCTTCGTTTGGTTGTGGGATAGTCTATTCCGGAAATAGAGGGGATAGGGATTAGTAACATAGGATAAGTTGTGGGATAAAATTTATCCCACTTTAATGTTTGGTTGAAAAGTAGCGATAAGGAGATAATGATTACTTGGGATTTGTGAGGTGAAAAGTAAATTAATAATATTGGATGAAAAATGTGGAATAAGAATAGTGATAGTCTATTCCGGGAATAGAGGGGATAGGGATTAGTAACATAGGATAAGTTGTGGGATAAAATTTATCTCACTTTAGGGGGTGTTTGGTTACAGTGGAAATGCTGGTGGAATGGGAATGTTTCCACCATTCCACCCAGTTTCCTTATGTTTGGTTGGGGTGGGAAACGGTGGAAACATTTCCACCATTCCACCAAAAACAGCATTTTTCACCCAAATGTTTCCACCCAAAATATTGGTGGAAACAGTAAGAATGGGTGGGAAGGGAACTTTAAGTGATGGAATAATTCCATCACACGCCCGATATCTATCTCCCCAACCCGATACTCTCGTCGCCTAGGGTTTGGTCGCTCTCCATCCTATCCTCGCGTCTCCCGGCTCTCCCTCCTCTCCTCGACGGCGCGGAGCTTTGAGGGTTTGGAGCTCCCTCTCCATCACTCTCCCCTGCGGCTCGAGTCTCCCGGCCCTCCCTCCTCTCCTCGACGGCGCGAAGCTGTGAGGGTTTGGAGTTCTCTCTCCATCCTCTCCCCTGCGGCTCGAGTCTCCCTGCTCTCCCTCCTCTCCTCGACGGCGCGAAGCTTTGAGGGTTTGGAGCTCCCTCTCCATCACTCTCCCCTGCGGCTCGAGTCTCCCGGCTCTCCCTCCTCTCCTCGACGGCGCGAAGCTTTGAGGGTTTGGAGCTCTCTCTCCATCCTCTCCCCTGCGGCTCGAGTCTCCCGGCTCTCCCTCCTCTCCTCGACGGCGCAAAGCTTTGAGGGTTTGGGGCTCTCTCTCCATCACTCTCCCCTGCAGCTCGAGTCTCCCGACTCTCCCTCCTCTCCTCGACGGCGCGAAGCTGTGAGGGTTTGGTTGGTCTGTCTGGTATGTTTGCCAAGACTCTTCTGATCCCTTTTTGCCTCTGATCCCCCATGATGTATTGCCTCTGATCCCCAATGATGCTCGCATTTCTGATCCCCCATGATGTTGTTGATGTGCCCTATTATGTTGGTTTTGTTCTTGCTCTGCCTATATCTGAGCCCTGTGAGGATTTCGGTGTTGTTGCTGTTCTTGGATTCCATTTCGTTTGTTTTTTTGTGAACAATATGATCTTCTATGAGTACTATTGCAAATCTGAGCCCTAGTATGTTGGCTTTGTTGTTGCTCTGCCTATATCTGAGCCCTATATCTGAGCCCTGTGAGGATTTCGGTGTTGTTGCTGTTCTTGGATTCCATTCCGTTTGCTTTTTTGGTGAACCATTTGATCTTCTATGATTATTAGTATTGCTTCTGAGCCCTATTATGTTGGTTTTGTTCTTGCTCTGCCTATATCTGAGCCCTGTGAGGATTTCGGTGTTGTTGCTGTTCTTGGATTGCATTCCCTTTGCTTTTTTGTAAACAATATGATCTTTTATGAGTACTATTGCAAATCTGAGCCTTAGTATGTTGGCTTTGTTGTTGCTCTGCCTATATCTGAGCCCTATATCTGAGCCCTGTGAGGATTTCGGTGTTGTTGCTGTTCTTGGATTCCATTCCATTTGCTTTTTTGGTGAACCATTTGATCTTCTATGATTATTAGTATTGCTTCTGAGCCCTATTATGTTGGTTTTGTTCTTGCTCTGCCTGTATCTGAGCCCTGTGAGGATTTCGGTGTTGTTGCTGTTCTTGGATTGCATTCCCTTTGCTTTTTTGTGAACAATCTGATCTTATATGAGTAGTATTGCTTCTGAGCCCTAGTATGTTGGCTTTGTTGTTGCTCTGCCTATATCTGAGCCCTATAACTGAGTTGGCTTTAGCTTGTTAATTGTTTGCTTTTATGGATTTGCTAAACAGGGTGTCATGTGATTGCTACCTTTCAGTTTCGTTGTCAATGTTACTGTGATGATGTTTTTCTAATTAATTTGTTACTTTTATGGTAGTGGTTGTTTTTATGAAGAAATCTTAGTTGCCATTATGCATCAATTACACTGTCACTTAAGACATCTTAATTGCCTATTGAAAACAATCACTCAGTAACATGTTGCCTCTTTTATCTCATTTAAATGTTGATTTTCTTCGGATGCTGCTCCTAATTTGCTGTATGAGAATTTTTGTCCTGAGCCCAACTTATGTATGTTCCAATCTTCTGTCCGTGCTTGTTTAACGTAGATGGATGACCAAGCACTAATGACAATGCTGCAACATGTTGCATTGGTTGTCATTATTGTTTGTGTACACAAATGATTAGGGTATCATTCGTCGAGTCTCGAATTCCCGCATCAAGTTAGAATCGACGGTAGACGGTCACATTTGGAGAGGGTTACAAGAATGGGACGCGATTATTGTGTCTCGTATATAAGAATGGACTTAGATGTGCTAGGCGACTTAGCACATATAATGAGGACGAATCGCTGGTTGGATGAGTCCGACAACATGTCGATCGAGGAACAGCTGTGCATATTTTTGCACATAGTTGGGCACAACACCAAGAATTCCGTCATGCGAGCTGAATTCCATTTGTCGGGTGAGTCGTTACTTCAACCGTGTGTTGAATGCAGTATGTCGGCTCCGCGAGCAATATATGCGTTAACCCGGGTCGGCAACACATCCAAAAATAGCCGAGAACCCTAACTATCGTCACTTCCATGTATTATATTGTTGCCAACCACCACACATAATACATTACATCGTTATGATCCTTTCGTCTTTTTTGCGTAGAACTGTATTGGCCTAATCGACGGTACACACATAGATGCAACGGTCCCACCGGAACTAGCGCTTAGATTTCGTGGCCGCAAAGGAATCACACAAAATGTTTTGACAGCTGTCACCCCGGACATGCGATTCACCTATGTACTAGCCGGTTGGGAAGGGTCCGCCAATGACTATACAGTACTTAAAGATGCTCTTCAGCGTCCTCCACCGTGCAGATTGAAAACAATAGAAGGTATCAGATTAACCAACTATACGTTCCTACTATATCAATATCACGTACCAAGTAGTCCTTATTATCCTATCTTCAATTATAGGCAAATACTACCTTGTCGACGCCGGCTATCCTACCAGCCCTGGATTTATCGCACCTTATAGAGGTGTACAATACCATGTCAAGGAGTATAGTAACCGCCCACCCTTGAATTGCAAAGAGTTGTTCAATCTTCGACATTCTTCCCTTCGCTCAGGCATCGAGAGAGCTTTTGGGCTCTTGAAGAACCGCTTCAAGATCTTAGCGTCCCATCCTTTCTTCCCATTGAAGACGCAGGTGAAATTAGTCCACGCATGTTGCCTTCTTCATAATTTCATCATCGATAGGACACCAAATGATAGTGTCGCATGTGAACCACTTCCTGCTGGCGATGAAAATGATGATGATGCCCCGCCCATGCCACGTAGTCAAACAACACATCAACAACATCAAGACCAAGCTACGTGGCTCAATCTCCGAGATGAAATTGCAAATCTGATGTGGGAAGATTATAACCATTCACCAATGATGGAATGATTTGTAGTTATGTTTGTATGAGTACTATTATGCTTTTGCTTGTTTGTATGAGTACTACTATGTGTTTTCGTGTTAGACATGAGTACTATTATTATTATGCTTTCAGTCATCAATTTGTTGTTCGTTAAATGTTTCTTTTCCTTACATGTGCTTAGGACTAATCCTGAAGCGAAGCAAATCTTGAACACTCAAATCCATCACCTTGACCTTATGATTATTTGTTGTGGGGATGAATCGGCTACTGGGAGTCATGCTACAAGTACGTTTGATGAACAGAACGTTGAAGAAGACAACCACGTCGACCTCGATGATGATTCTCAAGTACCACTAGGGGGCGTTACGCAAGAGAGGGAGGGTGTGCATGAGCCACCACCCATGACCCCTCCTAGTACGCCTTTGAGCACACAACCATCTGATAATTTGCCTAGGTCGGCACAACAACCGCCATGTAACAGGCGTAGGGAAAATAGGGACGATGCCCTCGTGTCAGTTGTGAGGGAGCTAAAAGACGTAATGTCTAGTATGGCGGCTACATTGGCAGCCAATACGACGGCCATGGAGGCTAAACTCTCTGTTGTTGTCATGGGAGTGCCGGGGTTCCCCAAGGAAGAACTTGATAGGGCGTACGAATATCTCCTGATGAATGAGGTATTGGATCGCGCTTTCATTGGAAGAGATGAGGAAATGCGGGCGGCATGGCTTGTGCGTTGGTTCGCTGCGAACCCGTAGGATGCCTTATAGTACTTGAACTATTTCGTCTGAATTTTAACTATTTTGAATATGCGTATTGAACATCAACTAAATTTTGGGCGTTTTGATATGCTTCGGTTGATGTAAGCTTAACTTATTTCAGGATTTTGAACCATGAAATATTATGTTGTCTATGCTGGCCGTCAGCCTGGGGTCTATACTTCTTGGCCTCAATGTTTCGCACATGTCAACAAATTCAAGGGTGCGTGCTATGAATCCTTCAAGAATAACGCCGAGGCATATGAGGCCTATGACCGACACTTTAATGGTCATAAAGTATGCTATGAAGCAACCAAGAATACGACTAAGGACTATGAGGCCCATGACTTCGAAGTTAAATGCCCCAAAGTTACCAGAAATGGTAACGTATGGTACTATGCTGGATTTGCACTTTCAGCTTTGCTGCTCACTATGTTTCTGATTACCCTACTGCTGCACTTCACAAGTTGATTAAGTTTGGTTTTAAATCCAAACATTTAATGGGCTGGTATGTAGGGCTAAACAAGTACAATTCATATGTTTGAAGCATGTCTTGTTGTTACAATTAAGTTGCTATGTATTTGCTATGATTGGGTAATGATGGTTTGGTACATGTTGGCTTTATCTACGTCGGTTTGTTAAAGGGCAATGATGATGGCTTGCTATGTATTTGTTATGATTGGGTAATGATGGTTTGCTACATGTTGGTTCTATCTATGTTGGTTGCCACTGAGTTTGGCTGCCCTCTTGTTGGCTGCCCTTTTGTTTTATCTATGCCGGTTTGTTGAGGGGCAATGATGATGACATGTTTATATTGTTTTTTTGAAATATTTGGCGATGATGATGTTGGCTTTATCTACGTCGGTTAGTTAAAGGGCAATGATGATGGCTTGCTATGTATTTGCTATGATTGGGTAATGATGGTTTGCTACATGTTGGTTCTATTTATGTTGGTTGCCCCTGAGTTTGGCTGCCCTCTTGTAGGCAACCCTCTTGTTGGCTGCCCTTTTGTTTTATCTATGCGGGTTTGTTGAGGGGCAATGATGATGACATGATTATATTATTTTTTTTGTAAACTTTGGCGATGATGATGTTGAGTCGTGTTTCGTACTTATTTCGTTGCTCGAGAGATGAGGAACATGGGAAGTGATGAGGCACAGCCTATGATGAAATTAGCTGCGGCTATGGAGTTTGGCTGCCCTCTCGTAGGCAACCCTCTTCTGTTCTGAGGCTATGTTAGCTTTGATTTTTTCGTATTCTTTGGAACCTATGCTTTCGTATTGATTTTGTTGCACGGGAGATGAGGCACAAGGGAAGTGATGAGGCACGACCTATGATGATATTTAGCTGAGGCTATTGTTATCTAATTCAAAGTATTGAGTCCAGATTAAAACAAGTGAGGAGAACAAAGTCGAAGACCTTGTAATTTGAAAGTTCAGAAATATATTGTATCTTTGTTTTTAAATTTGTACTTGTAAAATGACATAATTTGGGTTGTTAATGTTGTTATAAAAAGATTGAGTATTCCTTAAATTTGTACAGGGTCCACAACTTATAAATACAAAGGAAATGCTGTCCATTTTTTTTTTTTTGCAACAGCCAAATTCTTATAAATACTCAGTTTAAAAATTTAAAACATAGCACTTGGAGTCTCAATTTGCCAACAGCCAAATTCTTACAATTTCAATCTATCAATCAAAAAGCATCTTAAACATTAAAAACCGCCATAAGTAAAAATTAATCTACGGAATAAGAAATAGACGGCGAGGTCGGATGGTTTTTTCGCGATAAGCTCGTATCTCGCGAATAAGGAAGAGTCGGCGTCGGAGCTCGTCAGCCACAGTCGGAGCTAAAATGTGTTCATCAAAACGCGATGGTGGCTCAATCACTGAGGATTCTGGACGGCGGCATCGACGCAGTATCCGGTTCGTATTAGCACGTTGGTGGAGGAGGAGACGATGTCGGATGGCCTCTTCTTCTAGGGCAAGACGACAATCTTCTTCTTCCTCTTCCAAGGCAATGAGTGCCTCTTCATCTAGCTGCCTTACCATCTGTAAGAAAAATAAGAAATATATGAGAGGGGAGAGGAAGGGTTGATGCAGACACATGAACTAATGAAGGGTGCTATAATTTATAAAGGTTTGGAGCTCATGTGGAAAAGACCATAATGCCCTTAAACTAGCCGTTTTATAGCTGTTGATATGGACGATTTCGTCATTTCAAAAAAATTGCCATAATGCCCTTAAAACTAGCCGTTTTATAGCTGTTGAGATGGACGATTTCGTCATTTCGAAAAATATTGCTGTTGCTATTTAAGTCACCACTTTCCACCAAAAATTCCACCATCCTTTCCACTGCAACCAAACAGAATTAATTGATTCCCACCCACTTTCCACCATCATTTTCACTGCAACCAAACAGATGAAAACAGTTTCCATCCTGCTTTCCCACCCTCATTCCACAACAACCAAACAGACTTAAAACCCATAATTTTCCATTCCACCAGCTTTCCATTCCTCCAGGTTTCCTCTCCACTTTCCATTCCTCCAGCCCTCTTTGCAACCAAACACCCCCTTAATATTTGGTTGAAAAGTAGTGATAAGGAGATAATGATTACTTGGGATTGGCGAGGTGGAAAGTAGATTAATAATATTGGATGAAAAATGTGGAATAAGAATAGGGATTGGTAAGGTGAAAAGTAAATTAATAATACATGTACTTGAATTAATAATATGATAATGCATAAATATTCACATTGGCTTTAATAAATTACTTAATAATATGATAATACATATGATATTAATTAAAGTATAATATTACCACCCCACCAGTTCGACGCCTCCTCCTGCTAATCTCTCTCATATCAACGCATGCTTATTTGCCATCTCCAGCAGACGCCCGCTCCTCCGCTATCGTCAACATCGATGCTCGTCCGTCCTCCACCCGGTCGTATGGCTCGGCGGTGTTGAAAGTGTTATTGCCGGCGTCGTGGCCATCGATGACGTACACGTGACATCCATTTTCTAGCGGACGTGAAAAAGGATCGCATCACGACATAACATAGCATGATAACGTGGCATTGTTATACACATCAATACATCCCCATTCGGACTCATTTATATTAATATAATAATAATATTTTAATTTTATATTATTAAAATAATATAAAATAAATAGTAGCTCAATTCAAACCAATCAAATTAGAAATTATTTATTAATTAGATTAAAAATTTACATAAAAATCCCCCACAAGACCTCATTTTACACTCAAGCCCCTCATTCTAATCATGGATTTAGAAATCCCGGGATAACTCGAATCTTAGGATAAAATGGCTGTTTGGGTCTCGGATAGGGACAACCAATCCGGGTACCAAACGGGCCCATAGTCTCCCTATAAGAGCTGTTTCTCATATTGTCACTGGGGGCCCATCTCAGCTTATCAGTGGGGTCCATCTCAGCTTATCTCTGGAGCCCATCAATCACCGATCAAGAAGGCCATTCCCGGAGCACAAGTCTCACCGCCCTTCCACCGCACTTGTCTCTTCCTCGCATCGGAGCCGAGCGCTAGGGTTTCTGGACCCTTGCTATACCTCTCTCTTCTGTTCGACTCCCCCCTTCTCCTCTAATGGCTGACGACTCTCTGATCGCTTCTCGACTCGACAACAAGCGCAAGCTCGACGATTCCGCGACGCCTCCCCCACGCCGGCTCACGGGGTTTTCCGCTGGCCCAACTACCTCGCCCCCACTGGATGCCGCCGCGGCCGTCCCGGCGGGCTATAACAACGTGCCGCCTCCTGCTGACGATATCCAGCTCGCGAAGCAGCGAGCGCAGGAGATCGCCGCCAGGCTCTTCAGCAGCGCAGAGGCCAAGCGCCCCAGGGTCGAAAACGGCGGCGCAGCGGAAGACTCGAGCGCCAAGGGATTCGGCTCGGCCTTTGGAGGTCTGTGCATTTCTTGGTTCTTGTACTCGTGCTTCCCTCTGGATTCTTGTTATATGGCATACTTTTGATGTTATATGTTCTTGAGGGGACATGGTAAGGCCCTGGGTTTGTTGCGTGCTTTGTTCTTGTTTGGAGTTTAGTTTTGTGTTCCTGGATAGGGTTTCGTGACACTAGTTGGAAGTTTGATCTCATTGTCAAGCTACGGTTGATCCACGTTCTTCCGCTATTATGAAATGCAAACAAAACTCTGGCCATGCAGTATTAGGTTTTACCTGGTAATAATTCTGGGTTAACTTTGTTACTTGTGATCTATTCGGGTAGGCTTCATATGTATGTTTGCAGGTATGCTTTGCTTATTTGGGGTTTACCTCTGCCCTCTACTCTAATCGGTGGTGTTCTTCTGTTTTATGGTAAATGGATCAAGGATTGTGTAGTGTCTATCTGCGCTTGGGTGTGGGATTTATATGAAGATTGTTATTAAATTTCATTGTTGTGGTTCTTGTTCCTCTATCTGAGTGAATTCTTAGACGCTGCAATACTAACATTTTGCTTTTCTTGTTTATCTAACTAATATTATTTTGACCTGTATGCTTAACCTTTTGCTCTTTGTGTGCATCAGACCAGTTGCAAAGGCCTATAAGTCAGCAGATATCTTCTCAATCAGGCGCCTCTCTTGCATCATCATTTCCTGCGTATGGCTTCCAGAGTTCGAGTAAAAAGATCAATATTCCAAATGGAAGGGTAACATCCTTGTGACAATGTCAGCAGGAAATGCATTTTTTATTTAAGACTTTGTGCACTTCTTCTTAATCACCATGCATATCCTTCTCCCAGGTTGGTGTGATTATTGGTAAGGGTGGAGAAACCATCAAATATCTGCAGCTTCAGTCAGGAGCCAGGATTCAAGTAACTAGAGATGCAGATTCTGATCCCTATGCGGATACTAGAATGGTTGAGCTTGTAGGTACTTCTGAACAAATTACCAGAGCTGAACAGCTGATCAATGATGTGCTCTCTGAGGTACTGCACAATTTATTGCTGCTTACTTTCTTCTTGTTTTTTTTTTGTAAATTTCAGGCATGCTCATTCTTTGAATAACTGTGTGCAGGCTGATGCTGGGGGTTCTAGTGTTTCTAGTGTAGGTGTTGGTCATCGAATGGTTCCAGTTCCGGTTGGTGCTGAACAATTTGTAATGAGAGTTCCTAACAACAAGGCAAGTTATATATGCTATATGTGCTTAATGCATTCTTGTTAGAAGACGTTCTTTCTAATCGATCTTGCACTTGTGGCCATTTTAGGTCGGTCTGATAATTGGTAAAGGTGGCGAGTCAATTAGAAACATGCAGGCCAAGTCTGGAGCTCGTATTCAGGTCTGCGAGCTATTTCTTTAATTGTCGCCATTGTTAAGGTCCTGCATTTGCTTGAATGCTCTATTGTGATCTTCGTCGCAGGTGATCCCATTGCATCCGCCTCCAGGTGATACATTAACCGAGAGAACTGTACAAATTGACGGCACACAAGAGCAAATTGAATCTGCCAAACAACTGATCAATGAAATTGTTGAGGCATGTTTATCGACTTTTTATTGTCTTTATTTTCGCATCTTATGGAGACATACTCTGCATGATATAATCTTGAGATGATATGTTTTTGTTCTTACTATCTATCTGTATAGACCTGGGTTAGTTTTTTATTGGTTTCTTATTTGATTCCAATACCTACTATATTCCGAGTAGTTTGTGAAAGCCGCCAACTAATGAGCAAAGGGGACCATGAATGGTAAAAATTTTCTTTTGTTTTGTTTATAAAACTACCGATTTTCCAAGGATGATGTCTCTTGATGATTGAATTGCTGTAAATATGTTTGTGTTTGTAAATATGTTGATATATCCAGGTTCTAATTTTAGGTTCATTATTGCCTTGTCCAAGCTAATTGTCCTAACCTTTCAGCATTCAGTTTTCCTGGATAAGGTTGGTGAGATTTTTATCAAGGCCTTACAATTTCTCATGATTCCTTGAAGATTAGGGTTCATTTCTCTGATTTATGTGTCTGTTTCTGCTCCGCCTGGTGCTGACAAGTAACTTAAGTGTTAATTTTGGAAGTTTATGTCGGATATTCTATTTGTTTCCAGGCTAGTATTATTCTTCTCCTCTAGTTGCTTTTCTTCTGGATCTCATAAGCATTTCAGGACTTCAAGTCGAGCACGCTTGTAAACATAGATGTGTAGGCTGTTTTAGCTGAAAGTGCAGAAAAGTGTTGAGGAGAATGAAGGAGTGATAGATGCTTTTATGGTGGTGAGCTTATTATTAATGAGAATTTTTGTAAGATTAGCATGATCCTAACATCGTGCAGGAGAAAATGTGGGCCATTTTTTATCTCTCTCTACTTTGCCCTGGTATGGTCTACAACTTTCGCTCCTAATATTGTAGAGCATATATTTTGGAGGAGAAGCGAAATTACGGAAGCATCCTGATACCTATAGCATTACGGTCAATCTACTTGAGCTGCATGACATATTGTTAATCTGCAGTCAATACCTTTATGACCGTGGTTCTGTGTAGATGGCATATTGATTCATTTTGTTGTGTTGAATGGATTATATCGAAAAATTTCAAGCTCCCGTTCATCTGGCTGGACCTGTTGTCTGTGAATATCTCATCTTTTACCTTCATGCTGGCTGTCTCTATTCAAACCTTTTTTCTTTCCCTGGAGTGTGGAACCCAAGTAGTACCATTTGCTTTTTCAAGCACTCTGCAAGCCAATTTTGAGATATATCATTCCACCATTTGATTTGCTATGTCCATATAATCTGCATATAGTGTATCTATTGAATGTATTGCCTGTTTTCCGCAACATCTATATCGTGCAGTTGGTAAATCTGTTGGAAGAACAGATGTCGACAGTAGAAGTTTATGCTCGTAAGGTTTAAATTCATCTGGTTCAGATTAGTTGTATTTATTCTTAGATGATTATTATTTGTTTTGACCCTATCCTGCTACCCTCATCTTTAATGTGTATGGAAAGAGCATTTTGAATAAAGCTTCTAAACAGAGTTCGTATCACGATACAGATTTATCCATTCTGTGTTCTACGATGTACAATTTTTCGTTTTCCTCTTATCTGCCTATAATGCCTTATCAAGACATTATGGTATCAATCACCTTGTTGAATTAAATGCAACTCCAGCAGCAATGCTTGGATAGTTACTCTTCCTGGTTTGCTATCTAAATAACAATGATCTCGTTAGCCCTCGATTTCTAGATGGTGTTATCTAGTTCTGTCATTACAATGCTATCCTTGTTCTTTTCTTAGCTTTTGTCAGTTCTCAACTCTTGATGAACAGCTCTCGCTTGCTTTTTTATATATATAGCAAAATGACTACCAGTTTCAAGTCCTCTTTGATGTTGTTTTTGCTCTCTTGCTGCTTTAGTGGTGTTTAGGAGCTTGTGTTTTCATTTGATTACCAATGCTAATTTCTATTTCTCTTTAAGTGTTAAATAGCAAGTATTTTTGTGATTATACATAATGAGCCCCCTGTCATTATGCTATAAAATTTACTCTTTCTTCTACTTTTGAACCTTCCATGTTTTCTTCTCACAAACTGGTCAGCATTATGCTGTTAATCCATGGAGATGGGCCATTTCTTGTGATGAATGTGCATTATCCGAGGGCTCTAAGTAAGTGGTCAATTGAACTTTTATGCTTCTTATCTCCTATGGGAGGGAAAATTTGGTTTACTATGGGTTATATGGTCTTGTCGGTGCTTCTTGTATCATGGAGGTCCTTGGAACTTTTTTCAGATAATCCCACATGTATCAGCCCACTTGTTAGGGGTTAAGTTAGTATCCAACTTGATGTCTTTTCCATTCAACAATTAGCATTCCCTCTCATGATTATCATTTTCCTCTTATCCTAGATTGAAATAGATGAATTTGAAAAAGACTGCGCATTCCCTCAGTCCTTCGCAGGTCATTGACGAGAAGGATAAGTCGATGTCTGTATCTTACCTGACATTGACAGTGCTACATATAACTTGCTAGGGAGGCTTGATCTTATGTAGTTTATTGGTGGTTTACATAATTGCACCATGGTATTCATTGACTAAGTAGCATTCATATTCTCTATCCATTTGAGATATCTGTGTCCTCTTGTCAGGTCTGCTTGGATTCGTTGTTCACATATTTCCTGTCTAGCTTTTTAATGGCATTGGTGGAAAGAGCACATGTGGGCTTCTGTTGTCTAAGTAGGGATGCTTGGAATGAATCAGTGTACATCTAACATGTTCCATGAAAGCTGTGAACTTGATTAAGATATCTGATTGGCATATAATATATGTTGTTCTTCTCCACTTCTCTTTTGCAGCTTTTGGGTTATGGATGATAGGTAAAGGAGCCATCTAACTATTTATAATTGTTAAGCGGCGGGTTATCTGTTGATGATTTAGATTAAGAGTTTATCTTGAATGTTAGGCAATTGAAGAATTATTCTGCATCTTATGGCTGCAGGATGGCCTTCGCCAGCATCTTGTTGACTGTGTAATCTTGTCTTTGTGGGTCAATTTAAAATCATTTGTATTTGTGTGTGTTTTGCTCTGTTAGCCTAGTTTGAAGCTTTTAAGCTTTGGGCTTTTCTGCAGGAAGCAGATAAACATGTTAGCTTGATACTATAATTACATGATTATAATCCTGATATCAAATTAATGATACTTGTGAGATTAAAAATGCCATGATTGTCTTAAATTTTAAGGTACTTCTATGTTATATGTATCTTGCTTGTTAGCTATTGCATGTTTTCTAGTCGTCCAAATTTGTTTTGGAGTGGAGAAAGGATGGACATTCGGCTGATGTAGCTTGAAAACCGTTGCCCTCTTGTGTGGTAAGTAGGTGATTGATTTCTCTTCTAGTTTTTGTTGGGAAGTATCCATATAATGCCTGCAACCTGATTGCATTTGTGGTTCTTGCTTTAAAAGTTCAATTTCTCATACGCTCATGTTTTTTCGGCTCTTAGTATATGAATGTTTTTAGCACTGTATTCCAGGCTTTCTTACTTACGGGGGTTCATATTTCTGTAGAATCGTGCTCGAAATCCTCAAATGTCTGGAGCATATACCCAACAAGGGTATCGTCCGCCCCAGCAGCCAACAAGCTGGGGTCCTCCTGGAGCACCACCTATGCAGCAACCTGGTTATGGTTATGTGCAGCCTGGAGCATATCCTGGTTCTGCCCCTCATTACAATGCCCCACAAGCACCTTATGGAGGTTACCCGCCTCCACCAGCATCTGCTGTATCTGGTTGGGATCAATCATCCAATCCACCCACTCAGCAGGCTGCTCCAGGAACCGGATACGAGTATTATAGCCAGCAACCGTCACAACATCCTCAGCAGCAACAGTTGAGCGGATCTGCTGATCCTACAGATGGTATCAGCTACAACTATGGTCAGCCTCCTAGCTACAACACACAGGGGTCATACAGTGACTCTGCATATGGGCAACAGCAAGGTTATGGGCAGGACACTTATGGATATCATGCCCAAGCACCTCAAGCTGGAGGATACTCTCAACCAGCATCAAATCCTCCGACTGCTTATGATCATCAACAAGGATATGGTTCAGCACCACCTGCTTATGGGACAATGAGTACTACTGTTCAAGACGGATCTGCCACCTCTATAGCTTATGGGAACCAGGTTGCACCTTCCCAAGCGCCTCTAGCTCAGCAAACCCCTTCACCTGTTCAGCCTTCTGCAATCCAACCCCCATACGCTGGTCAGCAGCAGAGTGCTACCTCAGCTGGCTATCCTGCCCAAGCAACTGGGCAACCAGGCTTTGGCATGCCTCCAACCTCACAACCAGGTTATGGAAGCCAGCCATCCCCTCAGACTTATGGGCAGCCTCCTCAGGGAATGAAGCCCCTTTCTACTCAGACCCCTTATGGACAAGCTCAGCAACCTCCGAGTAGTCAAGCAGGATATATCCAGCCTTCTACAGCACAACCAGGATATGCCCATGGGGGTCCTCAGACTGGCTATGGGCAACAACCATCTTATAGTGGTGGGCATCCTTCAAGCCAGGCTAGTTATGGCCAGCAACAACAGCCATACAGCGAGCCCTTTGCTGCTGGTCCATATTCGCAGCCTCCTGCTTCATATGATGCTCCTGCTGCAGCCCAGCCCGTTTCTGGTGGAGTTCCTAAAACTTCCTCGCAAGCCTGATGTTGGTTGGCAGTGTGTTTGATGGATCGAGTGCCTTATATATTGAAGATCTTCAGGCATTTTGTGGCACAATATGGAGTTTTTTTTTTTAATTTTTATTTTAGTTAGTTAAGCCTTTTATCCTTTGAATACTATAAAGTCAGTAGGTTTGTGCTTGTTTTTTTCTTCCTCTTCCCGTTTTTCCTTGTGTTGGATGATATTTTGTATAATGCAGGTGAAGTCTTAGAATATGAACTGCGCATATTAGATTGAATTTGAAGCATCGTTTGATTGTGATCTTTATGGTTCTTAGCTGTGGTTTTGTTAGTGCTGTAAGCAGTTCTCCCCAGTCTATTATGTTATGTTCTACCATTATGTGTTGCAGTTTGTTTGATGTCAATGGCTTACAATAAGAACCGGCATGTGAGATTGGATATTGAGCATGCCGATTGTGATAGCTGCTTCAATGCAGCAGGTCTTCATTTTCCTTTGTTTGCATGCTTATGTATGTTAGCTTAGTATCCTATTCAACATTAATCTCAACTATTGTCACAATAGATGCCGTTAGTGGAGGAATCAGGGACATTGTGCATGACATATGGTGGCTCAGTCACAACTTCATCGAACTTCGCGTTTCCTATATCCCCGTGAGTACAACGCTCTTAGAATCCATTTTGATTTTGCAGACATAGAGGAGTCCTCAGGAGCAATTTTATAGTTAATCCTTAGATGGGTCTCTTAGCCTTAGGGTTCAATTAGTTAAAGAAATAAAAAACTACTATCACAGTGGAGACGAATTTTTTGCCAAATCGGACCCCCAGTGTCCAGATTTGGCACTTTCGGACCCCCCTTGTTTCTTTGCAACAGAGGACCCCTAAGCGAGGAAATGCCGATTTTACCCCTCCCTCCCATGCCATGAACAGCCATGCCATACATGCATATGCATCCCCTTTTCCTCATCATTAGCGCATTTAATGTACATCGGCTTAAAAAAGAGAAAACCATCCCGTCGCATTAAATGCGACGGGATGTGTCTTCTTCCCCAACCGGCTTCCTCCCTTCCGCCGGGCTTGGGTCCTCCGGCCATCTTCCCTTCTCCCTCTCTCTCCACTACCTCCTCTTCTCTTCATCCTATCCACTCTTCTCAATTATTCGTTCATATCCCCTCCCTTTCCTCCGGCCATCTTCTCCTCTCCCTCTATCTCCACCACCTCCTCTTCTGTTCTCCCTCTCCACTCTTTGATTTTTTTGCCGTTCATATCCCCCCCTTTCCACTGCCTCCACTTGTCCACCTTAGCCAAAATAGTTCACCGGAGAGAGGTCCCCACACATTTGTCGGCGATGAGAACAATGTCCAAGCGGAGACGAAGAAATACCACAACCGGTGGAAGAGATGACGATGAACGGACTCCCACCGGGAGCGGAGGGGACGAATTTTGAAAGCGCGGGTATAATAATAAGCTGCGTGTGTATAAAATTCTCTATACGTGTCTAAACTTGTTTTCACGCGTCTAAATAGGATACGCGCGTGTACAAACTTTATGAACGTGTACGAGGTCTACATAATTTCACGTGTATTAGGTGATCACACGCGTGTCCGTGGACGCGTAGAATTCTGAAAGGCACGCGTATGAAGGACCATGCGTGTGTACAAAAACATCATTATACACGTTTGACGTGGCGCGTTTCTACTGGGTAGTGCAAAGAAAAAAACCAATAAAAAAATGCCCACCCACACGTGTCGGTTAACGGTACGGTTATGTTTGGATTAAAAAAACAAAACTTTCCCGTCGCATTTAATGCGACGGGATGTGTCTTCTTCCCGAAGCCTCCTCTTCCTCTTCCTCCCTCCCGCCGAGTATGCAATTCCTCCCGCCATTTTCTCCTCTCCCTCTCCACTAACCTCTTCACTAAGTGGCTTCTCTTCTCTTCAAAGTATTTTTCCGTCTTCTCCCTTATTCTTTCATGTCTCATCCTTTTCCACCGCCTCCAGATCTCCTCCCTTTGCACTGCCTCCACTGTCTTCTCTTCTCTTCTCCCTTTCCACTCTTCTCCCTTATTCGTACGTTCTCCGTTTCCACTGCCTCCTCTTCTACCTTCGGACGTCGCAGTTTTCTTCGCCAAAATAGTCCACCGGAGAGAGCTCTCCACACATGCAAGCCAATCATGAGAAGCATTCCGCTGCATTGCCACTTCAACGGACAAGTTATAAATCATGAACGCAATCCATATTATTTGGGGGGTACTTCCACGATCGACGAGTTCTCGTCGGACCTTACTCTTGCTCAACTGAAGGCTCACTTCTACGCTCTCTGCAATCAATCTCCTATTGACGTTGAGTTGTTCTTAACATACGACATACCCGACGATCCATATAGACCATTTAGCCGTCTAGACGACGCCAATGACATGGCCCAGCTTTTCCGTCTTCTTGCACGACCATCATGCTCAGTCGTTAGAGTATTCGCCTCCACTGTAGAAGATGCGGTTGACTCGAGGTATGCGTCTCATCCATTGCTGACTAAAGAATAAGTTTGTTTATTCGCCTTCTAACGCATCCAACACGGTTTCAGTTCGAACAGCGACGTCTCGCCGTTACAGCCAGCAAGTATTCCCCACATACTGGATGGGATTGATCTGAACACACCTCTTGAACCATGTCCCAGGGAAGAGAAGGAATTTGCTCAACTGGTCCAAGAGATGCCGATTAACGGACTCACACCGGAGGCCGATGGGTAAGTTATAGAAGCACGGGTATAATTATAAGCTGCATGTGTATACAACGCTATATACGTGTGTGAACTTATTTTGACGAGTATCTATACACTACACACGTGTACAGAATTTATAGAAGAGTACGTGTTTACATGCATTTGACGTGTATTACTAGCTAACACACGTGTTAATGCACGCGTATAAATCGGAACACGTGTATGTTTTGGTCGGTTTACGAGTACTGATTTTTGAACTGCTTGTACATGCAGTCACGAAGACGGGCCTGCTGTTGACACGTATGACCCATACGAGGAAATATATTTTGCGAATGACTGGGTGGCCGTTAGCGACTGCGAGGAGCCAACGGAGATGTTTGACTGTGACGAGGTCGATGAGTATGTTCTCAACTTCGAAACACCGGAAGCTCAAGCGAACTACTTTTTGAATGCTCCCGAGCCATATGTTGGAGAGAGGTACCCCGACAAGGCAACCCTTAAGCTGTCGCTTGCAAGATACGCCATAGCGCGCCGGTTCGAATATAAGCTAAAGAAATGCAAGGGGGATAAGGTGCTTGCAAATTGTCTTCATGCTAGCTGCTCATGGAAGCACATTGGTAGAAGAATACCTGGGCTACCCACTTTCCGGGTAAGCGTATTCGTCAGGGACCACACGTGCAACAGACCCATGGTTGGGCATGGACACAAGCAGTTGACGTGCTCCTTTATCGCCGAGGAGATTAAAGCGCGAGTAGCAGCATGTGACAAATACACCGTGAAGATGATTGTCGAAGAGCTTGTGCATAGATACGGCGTACGTGTGTCCTACTGGAAGGCATATCGCGCAAAAGTGAAAGTTCTTACTCTGGTGAGCATATAACTTATGGTTGACGCATTTAGCTATAAACACGTATGGGTGTACGAATATTATATGACATGCGTAGAAAACATACGAGTATAGTGAACTAAAGACACGTATACTTCATACGTGTTGTCGGTTATACGCGTGTGTCGCTTATGAACACACGTACTATAAAAGCGCGCGCGTGAACGACAATTTAACGTGTTTCCGGTTTTAAACAGGTGCATGACACATATGAGAACTCCTTCAATATGTTGCGGCCTTATATGCGCGAGCTAATGATGAGGGATCCTAGAACTGTGACAGCCCTCCAGTTGGATTCAAGCCTGCGTTTTGAGAGGATTTTCTGGGCCTTTGGTGCGTGCATACACGCATTCAAAAATCATCTCCGACCAGTCATCGGGATAGACGGGACATTCGTCACCGGAAGATATCCAGGGACGATATTTATCGCGATTGGAATGGACGCCAACAATCACATCGTCCCAATAGCGTTTGCCGTAGGGGAAAAAGAATCTGCGGCTTCTTGGTCTTGGTTCCTCGTACGACTACGCCAATGCATCAGCCCATTTGATACATTGACCATCATCTCCGATCGACACAAGGGCATAATCAAGGATGTGGAGGACGTGTTCCCCGATGCCGCACATGGGTTCTGCATGGTCCATCTGTCACGCAACCTGATCAACGCACCGAGGCGGTCTCTTCCGTATAACATGTTCTGGTCGGCCGCGCTTGCGTGCACGGAGGCAAGTTTCATACGGACCATGGATCAGTTGAAAGAAAGGTTTCCAGAACAGTTTGATTATATCCAAGACATTCCTACGGAGAAGTGGGCATCACACTGCTTTTGTGGACGAAGGTATAAAATGTTGTCGACAAATATGGTCGAGAGCTTCAATGGGGTGTTGAAGGAGACCAAGGCACTACCAATCCAATTCATGATTGAAACAACGCGGCGTAAGGTAGCGTCCTACTTCTTCAGGAGAAACAGGGAATCGGCACACATGGAGAGCACTTTGACTCCGTGGGCGGAGAAAGAGCTCAATATTGCTAAAGAAAAGGGAAGACATATGACAGTCGCAGAATCGAGCGTGACGGACTTCCAAGTTCAATACGGTGAAGCATATTACGCGGTGAATATAGCAAATCGTGACTGTTCGTGCAAAGAATGGAACGTGCATGGAATACCATGCCCACATGCTTGCGCCGCTCTAATGTGGAGGAATCTGCCCGAATACGACTATTGTGAGAAATGGTTCCTGTCCGATAATTATAGAGCGACCTACGCCGACATGATCCACCCCACCGCGTCATAGGAGTTTTGGCCAAAAGGCAGCGAGGAAGACTCACCCGTCTATCCACCTCACTGTGTGATCAAGAAGGGGAAGAGAAGGAAGCGAAGGCTGCCGTCTCAAGGCGAGGCTCAGTCGAGAACATTGCGGAGATGTTCGAGGTGTAAGGTACTTGGGCACAACAAGAAAACTTGTAGAGCACCCATTCATCCCGATCCGCCCGTATGTCCTGTAGATGTTTCCGGTGCAGCACTAGCTCGGCCCGCTGCATGATGTTACGTCTGTGTATTGTATGGTGCAGTGTACGTAGCACACCTTTTGGGTAATGTAAACATTCAATGTTAATAACACGTATGCTTCTAAGAAATACACGTATCGACTGAAAGCAATACACGTGTGACGACAAAATGACGGGTTTTTACACGTGTTTGGCATTACACGTGTATTGCTTTCAGTCGATACGTGTCTTTGTTATACACATACGTATAGCTTAAGAATACTCACGTGTCTCCAAAAATGTGTGTAACTGTATGTTGGATGCACGGGTATAATTATTAGACGCGTGTATGTGAAATTCAACATACGTGTTATCTTCGGCATACACACGTGTAAACTTTGAATGAAATGTACGATGTTTGTTACATACCACCCAAAGTTGATCAAGGCAAATTGTTTCTTACAATAACTAATCTAATTCTTCGAAGTTGCGGCTCGAGGCGGCTCATTCGAAAGGCCTGCCTTCTGGTTGCCGACACTTACTAAGATATAAGCAAGTTGCCCACGAATGCCGGCAATGTCCGATTGTCTAAACTCAAAATCGTCCCAAGGACGTCCGGCGCGTATGCCTTCCTCGTATTTCAGCACGAAAAGTCCGCAGTCGAGTCTACCAATGACAACGAAAAATTAATGAGTATATAATTGGAGCACTAATAGGATCTTTGAAAACAAAAGCCAATTCTTACGAGCCGCGCTGCATTGGTATGCCGGTGACATGCTCTATCGCCCAGCCCCCAAACTCCTCCCCTTTACCATGCAACTCTGGCAGCCAAGTCCGGATCGCATGTGCAACCCACTTAGCCATATCCTCAGCATCTTTGTTGTAGATTGGCGCATCAGAGGATGTGTAGTGCCTGCAAACCCCGCCCAATAAATCTACTGCCAGCAAGTGCCAATGCTGACTGGTGTGCAATGGGATGAACCACACGTCCAAGATCGGGAGTGCGGAGAAGGTTTTGCACGAATGCAGGAGGGAATCACGCAACGAATGACGTTCGTCACGTACAACATGCTGAAAAAAACCGTTAGATGTTTAGTGAAACAAATAGCACGAGCTGATTGACGTAACCTGACAAGATACTTACATGGAGGCGAGTAGATGAAAAAAAACAACGGCGGGATGTCTTCGCTGGTAGATAACGATACGCCAAGACATCCTGAGCCGCGTTGATCACATCTCCCTCGATGGAGCTATTGTTCAGTAAGTCCATGATCTGCCCGCGGGTGCAGTAGCCCATCCCATGGGTATAGACGACGGCACTGAAAATAAACGTCAAATACGCATATAAAACCACATTAGAAGCGTATAAATCGTCTAAATGGACATCACACGCGTCTAATTGGAAATACACGTACAAACTTATACGAAAACGTAACATCACATAGTACGGGTATAAATGAACCTTAAACGTGTATAAATGAATCTACCCCGCGTATAAATGAACCTAAAACGTGTATAAATTTACATCACACGCGTATAAATGAACCTAATACGCGTATAAATAATCATCACACGCGTATAAATGGGCATAACACGTGTAAATAAAGGCCAAAACATAACAATAAATGAAGGCGTATAAATGGACATCACACGTGTCTAAATGGACATGGACGTGTATACATGTAGATAACACGTGTATAAAAGAACCTAACACGCGTATAAATGCACCAAACACGGGTATAAATGTACATAACACGTGCAAACTCATGCCAAAACATAACATGGATAGAAGACGTGTCTAAATGGACTGATGACGTGTATAAATGGACAAAACACGCATATAAGAAGAAAATAAACAACCAGTATAGAACGAGAACTTACTCGTCGTCAATATGGTCGAGATATTCAAGCCCCCTCTTCTCGAAGTCTTCCAGCAAATTCACAACTCCTTTCGAGTCCGCCATGTACTACTTCTGACAGACGACGGGTCTTTTCGTTGCTTCTCTTGCGGAAGTATAGTCTATGGGCCTCGTGAAGCCATGCTCGAGAATGTTCAGTGTCTGTGCAAGCTCCTCCGGCGTTCGCTGTGCCTCATTAATGGCAATCCAGCTGTCATCAAAATGGGAATCTCCGGAGCCACTCGGGGATGCCAACGGCGCAGAATCTGAGTGGGCGAGCTGAACTTCTGCCTCCACTTCACACATCTCTTTAGTGGGTTGGACTGGTGCTACGTCCTTCACTGCATCATCTATAGGTTCAAACACCTTATCGTCGCCTTCTTCCGCGGTCTCAGTATAAGCGGCCTCTGCCTCCATGGCCCTCGCCTCGTCCGCCGCCTCTGCACTCAAGGGCTTTGCCTCCGTGACCCTCATATCGTACGCGGCCTCTGCCTCCATTGGCCTCGCTTCGTCCGCGGCCTCTGCAATCAAGGGCTCTGCCTCCGTGGCGCTCATATCGTACGCGGCATCTGGCCCCACGGGCACTGCCTCCACGTCCTCAGGTTCCGCGGCAACTGCGTCCAGGGTCTCCGCCTCCTCTTCCCTCGCCGGCTCTTCCACGGCGGTCATATTTGACAACTCACTGACCGTGCTCATGATTATGTCAGTGGCGTCCAATTGGTGTGCTTCTGTAGGCGGAGATCGTCTCGTCGATAGGCTTCGCCTCTTGCATGTTGCCAACTTACTCTTCTTTGACCGCAAGGCATAAGGGGGACTGATTGTTTCTTCCGTTCGTCGCGCCCCGCGTCGCTGCTTGGTCAATTTCTCTTGCGGCACTATCACTAAATCTGTGGCCGCATGCTCGGGCTCTTGCGTCTCCTCCACGGCGTCTTCGCTTGGGAGCCCAATGTTGCTCCTCTTCCGCTTGGTGATCAACGAAAGGAATAATTCCCCGATGAATGGTTCTTGGTGCTGTCCTGTCTCCAGGTTTGATTTTTCCTTCAGGGCTGCAATTTCATTTTCAGCCCTAGCTAGCTTGGCATTTGCCGCGGCCAGCTGCGCCCCCAACCTGTTCACTGAGATATTCAGGCGTCGGATTTCCTCAGCTCTTTCGAGATCCCGGCGTGCAATTTTTAGGAACTCCGACTTTACCTGTGTTCCATTAAAAATTCACATAGTTAGTATACATGTACCAACAGGCAATACACGTGGTCCGAACGCGTTCACAATCACGCACAGCAACGAATACGCGTTCCCAATCACGCATAGCAACCAATACGCATTCACAATCACGCATACAAACCAACACGTATAAGTATAAAAGGAGACACGTTACATAGACGAAGACGCGTACATTCTAAGTTTTTACCTGTTCCCATTTTGTTTCATCTGTTGGGCTCGATTGGGGGTCCTGAACTGGGAAGAGAGGTTGCTGTTGTTCGTCGATGACGTCCTCGGGAGGACTTCCTAGAGGAGACATGAAAGAAACGCGCCTGGTAGACTGCTTAGGCGCAGACGGTGCCTCTATAGAGGGAATACTGGTGATCTCCAATCGTGCACTTGGCCGCGTAGCCCCAAGGTACAGTGCGATCTCCTCGTCGGTGTAACCAAGCTGGAACAGAAAACGGTTAGTTAAAATTGTGACGAGAGCATTGGCATAATGCAAAAGGAAGCACAAGGAATAGGGACTCACCTCTGTGGGGACAGACATCGAACGCGGATCGCTTAGCCGTCCCCGCTTTGGTTGCTTCACTTTAGTCCATTTCAATATGCGGGGGGTCTTGCCGGGTTCCCCGGGTTCTCTTCAGCCGGTCAGCTCACAGTTCCAAGCTGTAAGGACTAGTGTGCAGCCACACACATACGTCAAGGCTCTAGAAGAAGACTTCTTCGAAGTCCTCCACCGGTTCAGTGCCGCCGCTACTTCGTTCTGCAAGTGGCTATGGACCATAGCAGGCCAATTCCACTTGTAGAGGGTGCCGATATCCTCTATAGTGCCAACTAGCTCGGGGGGGGGGGGGGGGGGGGGGGGCGTGTAATTCGCCCGAGGGAACAGGAATGTCGCAAATATGTAGAGGATAAAGTACCGGCAGAAATCTTCCACCGATTCCTGGTCCCTTCTATCCTTCAGCTGCTTCAATATCTCCACGATGCCCTGCGTCTGGAGGTCGCCATTCTTAGTCTTCCCCTGGGCGCGTCTGGCGAAGAAGGGGATATTCATAAGGTTCTGGCGCACCTTCTTAGGCCGATGGACTAGCTCCCCGCCTAGCGGAAGGCCGAGGAAGACGGCAACGTCCTCAGGTGTCAATGCCCTGACGTTGCCACCAAGGTTAAACTGCAGCCCCCCTTGGTGGTTTTGCATCATCTCATCAAGCAATCGGTTGTCTTGCTTCACATCTGGAAGCCCGAGGAAGTGGCCAAATGGGGTCTTGCGGATGATATCGACATGTACATCCGCGGCATAATCCCTTGATATTTCGTTTATCTTCGCACCGTAGCACCGGCCACTGAATGGTGCGCCCGATGTGCTTGGTCCGATTTCCTCTGCGAGTTTCACGCGTGCAAATGTCAGCAATGTCTTCAAATAAACTACGCGGTTAAAGGAAAATACGCGTGCCAAAGGACACCATACGCGTCTAGATGTCAAATAAACGCGTTAATGTGTATGAAAACGCACGCGTGGTAAAAATGCCGTGACGCGTAGGGTGCCTCCAATAGAACAAGTACGCGTATGTCGCTACGTGTAATAAATACTCAAAGACGCGTAAAACTGTACACGTACAAGCAAACACGTGTATATTAGGACTGACGACGCAGATCAAATTGGGGGAGATATCCGGAGGGGTTTCAGGGGTAATTAATAAGGGAATTTAAATGCGCATACAGGGGGGAGGACGGGATGAGGGGAGAAGGTAAAAACGGCCTTTTCCACTATAATAAGAAGGGGTTTTGATGTGATTCACATGTATTTTACCTGAGGGGTTGGCTTGTAGCTTCCCGGCTATGGCATTTTCCAGGGCCTTCTCCACGGCCTTCCTAAGAACCTCGGCAAAGGCGTTCTCCATTCTCTCATTATTTCAGATGGTGGGAGCAGGAAAAGAGAGGCGAAGAAGAGCAGAGTCAAAGAACAGAGACAAGGAGAATAGGACGGATAAGAAGAACAAAGAATCGCAAGGGAAAGGAAAAGAAGAAGAAAACCAATCGGCGCCTGTTTGCTAGGTGATAGAGAAGAAGAACATAGAACCGCGGGTTTTTGCTAAAATACCCGTGCGAAAAGTGATTTCGCGCGCAACGCGCCGTTTCGAGACGCGACGTCGAACCGTCGCATTACACAGCACGAGATGCGACGGCCAACTTATCATAAACGGCCACCTGGACCGGCGCGTCCCGTCCCAATAAATGCGGCGAGAGAGTAATGCGGCGGGAAAGTTTTGTTTTTTTAATCCAAACATAACCGTACCGTTAACCGACACGTGTGGGTGGGCATTTTTTTATTGGTTTTTTTCTTTGCACTACCCAGTAGAAACGCGCCACGTCAAACGTGTGTAATGATGTTTTTGTACACACGCATGGTCCTTCATACGCGTGCCTTTCAGAATTTTACGCGTCCACGGACACGCGTGTGATCACCTAATACACGTGAAATCATGTAGACCTCGTACACGTTCATAAAGTTTGTACACGCGCGTATCCTATTTAGACGCGTGAAAACAAGTTTAGACACGTATAGAGAATTTTATACACACGCAGCTTATTATTATACCCGCGCTTTCAAAATTCGTCCCCTCCGCCCCCGGTGGGAGTCCGTTCATCGTCATCTCTTCCACCGGTTGTGGTATTTCTTCGTCTCCGCTTGGACATGGTTCTCATCGCCGACAAATGTGTGGGGACCTCTCTCCGGTGAACTATTTTGGCTAAGGTGGACAAGTGGAGGCAGTGGAAAGGGGGGGATATGAACGGCAAAAAAATCAAAGAGTGGAGAGGGAGAACAGAAGAGGAGGTGGTGGAGATAGAGGGAGAGGAGAAGATGGCCAGAGGAAAGGGAGGGTATATGAACGAATAATTGAGAAGAGTGGATAGGATGAAGAGAAGAGGAGGTAGTGGAGAGAGAGGGAGAAGGGAAGATGGCCGGAGGACCCAAGCCCGGCGGGAGGGAGGAAGCCGGTTGGGGAAGAAGACACATCCCGTCGCATTTAATGCGACGGGATGGTTTTCTCTTTTTTAAGCCGATGTACATTAAATGCGCTAATGATGAGGAAAACGGGATGCATATGCATGTATGGCATGGCTGTTCATGGCATGGGAGGGAGGGGTAAAATCGGCATTTCCTCGCTTAGGGGGTCCTCTGTTGCAAAGAAACAAGGGGGGGTCCGAAAGTGCCAAATCTGGACACTGGGGGTCCGATTTGGCAAAAAATTCCAATGGAGACCAAACAGCTCCTAAAGACGCTACCACGCCGGAATACATCGGCACCTAACCCTCTCGTCGTGATACATACAGAGAAAGGATTAAATGTTAGAAATATCTTTTAAATTTAGAGCATAGTGGCAAAAGAAGTACCCATCCTGAAATACAAATTCCGGCTTAAATATGCGTTTAGTCCCTGAAATTTCTGACAAGTTTTTATTATGTCCCTGTACTTTAAAAATTCCCAATTGAATCCTTGGGTTTTTCGAACCGGGATCAATCAGGTCCTTCCGTCCACTCGTCGTCCGCCGATTAACGGCGGCTCAGCCCAAACCGACCCGGACCTACGAACCGGGCAATGGGTCAGGTGAATTGGCGGCTACTTCATGATCTACCTTGCCATCACCAACCATTCGCTAGCCCCGAGAGAGATGCCGTCGCCCGCCTACCGCTGGCCGTAGCGACCCAGCGAGCACGGTCGCTCTCGAGGAGGAGTATGGTGCATGGGTGCTCGCAGTCGTGGCCGGGGCGACTGGGGTGACCATCGTCGACGTAGGGAGGCCTCTGGGAGGATCGCGACGGCGACTGGGAGCAGGGGACACGGTGGAGGGGGTTGTACGTCGGTGGGTTAGAGAGAGGTGAGGCCATGGAAGCGGAGGTTTGCCGGGGGTGATGGAGGTCTGCCGGGAGCCGCCATGAGCCGCCGTGCTCTCGCGCAACAGAAAAAAAAGGAAGAGGAAGGGAGGGCTCAGGCGAAACATAGGAAGGAGAGAGAGAGGAAAAGAAAATAAAACGGAAAAGAAATAAAAAGGGGCTATCTCAGCCGTCCTCCTCATCGCGTGGCTCCTCGTCGTCGTCTCCGTCGGCACCAGCAGTCGTGGCCGGGGCGACTGGGGTGGCCATCGTCGACGTAGGGAGGCCTCTGTGAGGATCGCGACGGTGACTGGGAGCAGGGGACGCGGCGGAGGGGGTTGTACGTCGGTGGGTTAGAGAGAGGTGAGGCCATGGAAGCGGAGGTTTGCCGGGGGTGATGGAGGTCTGCCGGGAGCCGCCATGAGCCGCCGTGCTCTCGCGCAACAGAAAAAAAAAGGAAGAGGAAGGGAGGGCTCTGGCAAAACATAGGAAGGAGAGAGAGAGGAAGAGAAAATAAAACGGAAAAGAAATAAAAAGGGGCTATCTCGGCCGTCCTCCTCATCGCGTGGCTCCCCGTCGTCGTCTCCGTCGGCACCAGCAGTCGTGGCGGGGGCGACTGGGGTGGCCATCGTCGACGTAGGGAGGCCTTTGGGAGGATCGCGACGGCGACCGGGAGCAGGGGACGCGGCGAAGGGGGCTGTACGACGACTTCTCTGGGCTTATAAGCAAAGGCCACGATGGAGACGGCGTCGGCGTCGGCGTCGGCGTTGGCGGCGGAGGATGAAGATGGAGGCGACGAGAAAGAGGAGGATGCCAGCGGCGAGGAGGCAGGAGACTGCGATGGTAAGGTTGGAGACGGTGAGGAGCTGGCGGTGGTAGACTCTGTGCGTCTTGGCTTGGGGTGGTGAAGAAGCAGCGGAGGAGCTGGCGGTGGTGGTTCCGCCGCACCGACCTCACCCTCCATGGCACCATCCCCTCACCCTCCGGCGACGCCCTCCTCCTCGAGTACGCCGACGCTGGATCCCTCCACGCCATCCTTGTCGGAGAAGAATGCACCTCGATCAACAGGGGAGAGAAGGAGAGGAGAGAGAGAGAAAAAATAATTAAAAAATAATTTTAGTTGGTCAAAATCAGTATAAATCGGTCAAAATCAATCTTCTTGGCTCCGTTAGATTCGACTAACGGCGTTTGGACAGAGGACTGTATTAGACCGGTTCAAAAAGTCGGGGGATTCAATCGAGAATTTTTAAAGTACATGGACTTGATAAAAACTTGGCAGAAACCCCAGGGACGAAATGCATATTTAAGCCTACAAATTCCCTTTCGGAATCAAAGACGTTTAGAAAGAATAGGGTCATGCTTGGATTTTATATTCTGAAGCGTGTGTTATGTTGTAATAATTCAAATGTTCCTCGGTTTGGACCAGACATGGAGTGAACAGTGACACACACCCACCCGGTTTCCACGTAAGCCAACGCGTTATGCCAGTAATGGCTAATAGCCCCCTCTCATCTGCCACCAAAAGCATCACATTTATTAATTAGTGTGCTCTTGAGTCAATTAACATTCTATATTTCCGTCATCTCTTCTGTGATCTATTCTCGACTATGAAAATTATAGATTGCAGTGATTCCATTAAAATTGTCTGTGCGTGTGGACTTATGCGGTTTTTTTTTTTTGGGTATCCAATAAACAAACCATTTCCCACATATTTTACTCGTTAGGATGACGAAAAGAAGATTAGGGACGGATTGGTTGTTGATTAAACCATTCTAGGAAATAGTTTAATGACCTTTGTAATATTGAATATTTGGATAACAAATAACAAGGAAATGTTCTCTAATGTCGATTAATATTATTTTTGAAAAGTTGAGCCCGACTAGAGTACTGGTGAGTTTGATTCCTATAAATAACGCATTTCTTTTTTTTATTTTACAGATGTTTAACTGCATTAGCCTTATAACTTTCTCCTACGTACACCCACAGAATTATTTGTATTAGTAAGAAATTCTAAACTTATTAATCATTGTCTATGCTTCTGAATAAGATAGATACAAGAGAAACCATAAATACATTACGTAATATTTGATTTTGCCATCCACTAATTAAAAACTGAAACGATAAAGCTTATTTCAATTGCAAGGAATTCATTGATATAAATTCAGGAAATAACTTTATTTATTCATTGATATAAAAACTTTTTTTTTATAACTTAAGAATTACATCTCACCTTATTGCACTACATGCATTAATAAATAAATAAAAAAACAAATAGCTTAGCTTATGGATATATATGTCTTCATTAAAACATATTATATATCCGTTTTAATACAATGAATAAATGAACTGTTTCCTATAGTTAAGGCCAATCAGAAATAAAAATAAAAGAATTAATTATTGTGCTACCATCCTCTTCTCCACGAACTCCTTAATCCTCTCCAGTGCAACACCAAGTGTCTTCAAGCTCATGTTGGCAAAGCAAACCCTAAACCAACCCGGCTCCGAACAACGGCATGAAGACCCCGGCGAGATATTAAGCTTCAATTCTCCAACAATGGTGTTCCAAAGCTTCAGCTCTCCTTGTACGCTAACTTCTTCCAGCAACGGCCTCAAGTTCATCCAGCAGAACAGCCCAGCATTCCCTTTCAAGCATTCGATCCCGGCCGCCTTCAATCCTTCAGTAATGGCCTCATATCTCTTGCTCAGCCTCTCTCTATTAGTTTCTATATACTTGGCTGTGAACTTCTCATCTGAGAGCATGGCTGCCAGCATCTTCTGTGTTTGTGACGAGACTAAGGTGAAGCTGGACATCCTTCTAGCAGTGGTCACCACTCCAGTGTTGTAGGAATATATCGCTCCAACTCTGAACCCAGGAAGGCCAAGATCCTTGGAGAGGCTGTACACAATGTGGACCCTCTCATGAGCATTAATCTTCTTGTATTCCTGAGCTTCCAGGATCTCGGCCACGGAGACGAACTCGCCCGAGGAGAAGACCGAGCCGGAGTAGATCTCGTCGGAGATCAGGTGGATGTCCTTCCGGACGGCGAAGTCTAGTATGTCTTCGAGGACACTCCTTTCGATCGCCATGCCTAAAGGATTCGAAGGGTTGGTTAGCAGTACTCCTCTAACTTTAAGGCTCCTCTCTTGAGCTACATTGTATGCATCTTCTAGAGCTGTGGTGGTGATTCGGAAGCCGTTGGAGCTGTCGCAGTGTATCGGAATGATGTCCACTCCGGTTCGCCACCTCAAGTCTCTATCAAATCTGCATGTAATTAAATAAAAAAAAAGATGAAAGAAAATATAAGTTAAATGATTGAATTCATTAATTCATGCCTTCTCCTAGCTCCGGCCTATCATTCTTATATGACAGAAGGGTTGTCCTACGTGTCAGGAGAATGTCCTAGGTGGCGTATATATGGCATCATAAGGTTGATGGGGTTTAGTGGGAGGGAGTTATTGGGTAGTTATTGGAGTGGGGTTGGTGGTTACCCTACCAAGTGATAGGGGCACCACTAGTATATATATATATATATATATATCACCTTAATTAAGCTAGCTTCAACAATTTTAAGTGATCATTAATTAGATTAATTCATATCTTTCTCAAGAAAAATAGAGAATTAATTAGTTTACCCTGGATAATAAGGAGTAGGAACTAGCAATACATCTCCAGGGTCTGCAAGGATGAAGGTGAGCAGTTCATTAGCTGCGGTAGCGCCCGCAGTCAGAACGATCCGGTCCGGATCGAACTTTGCTCTTCCTCCTCTTATTTGCTCCATGAAGCTTGCCATTGCCTGTGAGATATATATATATATATATATATATATATATATATATATACAAAACTCCATTGTTAGTACTTAATTCTCTTCTTTCTTTATATATTAATGGATTAGGGTTGGAGAAAGAAGAGGCCTCATGATCACCTTTCTGAAGGACTTGAGACCATGGTAGTCTTGAAACAAAGCATTCTCTCTAAAGCTAAAGCTTGATCCACTTCCCCAGCTGAGTACTTCTGGGTGCTCCTCCAGATACTCCTCCAGTAGATCAAATGAAACCTGTTAAACCAAATAAGTGAACAACCCATGCAACAAATTAATAATAAGATAAGATCAGAACTGTTCATCAAATCACAATATATATCAGGGGGGGTACATATGTTCATGAGGATCATTATAGGCAGGCAATAACTTACTTGGTTTTCAGCTAATCCCATCTGGATGACTCCTTTGGGGTTAAGTATAGCATCATAAGGGTTCTCATCATAAGCTTTCCACCCTGCAAAATATGGGGAGTCTTCCCCATGAGCTTGAGAAACAGCCATCCTTGACAATGGAACAGTAGACCTCACAACACCACCATTTGCCATGATTTCTAGAGGGATGATGCCTGAAGGCCAGGAGTAGTGATGAGCTAGAGATGATGATGGCCTTCCCAAAAATTTATCCCATATATATAGATGTAAGACAGGGACCCATATATCTTGCATGAGGATGGATGTATTATATAAAACTTCACACATATATATAGTTTAATTACTTACTTGAGAACTATACTACATAGTTCACCCAATTGGAACAGCTAGACAGCTGTTATCCCATTAATTCTTTCATCTTCACTATTTTATTGTCTGAAAAAGGTGATTGTTGTTGTCTCTTGTTGAAGACTTTCTGAAGGTTAAAAGGTTCAAAAACTTTTTAATCAGGAAGAAGGTCACCCAGCAGCTAATTAGAACTTAATGCAGATCAGAGGGTCTAATATTTGTTACAATATATGATTGGTGAAATTAATATGAAATCAAATCAGAGTCCCAAGAGAGATCTCTCTAAATTCAGACAGTGCATGCATATATATGCATGCACTGTCTGAATTAAGTTGTATGTTAGATGAAAGCTGCTTAATTCCTATATTCCAAGAAAAAAACAAAAGAAAGTTTCACTCCTACCTAGCTAGCTAAGAGCAGACATGGGAACTAACATAATAACTTTCTATCTAGAAGATTATCAAGTTTTAGCTAAAACAATTAACCAGGAAGAAGCTTGGATCAGTTAATTAATTAATAAGAAATGTTTGTCGGAGTAGCCTCTTTGCTGACAAAAGGGCTCACATATTGTTTAAGCTTTGTTTGAATGAAGTCATGCATCCTCTTCGATCCACTCTTCTTCTTATCGATTCCCTAAACAAATCAAGGAGGGATCCAACAGAGCAACAGCTATAAGAAAGCGATTCCATTGATCATGAAACATGAAATTATATTCAGTATAAGCTCAATATGCCATGTTTCTTATTGTTCTCAGTGCAATAGGAACCATTGTTTTTCTACAAAAAGAGTTCATCCAAACTGTCTAAAATATTAGATTAGCGATAAGAGATCTAAAGCTATCAAATCAGGAGGATCCTACGATTAATTACTCGCGTGGATGCCAGTACAGTACGTTTCAAGCTAGCTGTTGCAGATGTTGATTGATTGTATATATTGTGAAGATTTGGATTCAACTTATATCATCCTCAAACTATTCAATTGATCAAAGTGGCTCTTCTTCTTTCCTTTAGCTTTCAGGAGCAAAGTCCACTCGTTTTAGTTAGGAGAGCTATCACTTCAACAACTGAGTCCAAGTTATTAATTAGAGAAAGCTATAAATCAAGTCTTCTATCTATCTCTACACATTTCTCTTTCTTAATTTTTTTCAGATCATTCAATTTAGCCTGGATTTTATTTGATTGGCGGTGGAGACGACACGTTGGACATATGTCAAGTAGATCGAAGAGAATGTGGATATAGAAGAACAAAAAAATTGGTTATATAAAATGTATGGATTTAAGTTTAGTGCTAATTAGCTAATGAATGCATGATACATTGGTTTTTTTTTTTGGAGAATATAGCAGGTAAGCCCCGTTTCCTGCGCGGATAAATTTATCTTGGGTTAAAGGTGAATTTTGGAGATAGGAAAAATAGGGTTACATTATGTGGATAAGAAAATATTGAATGGTAGTGGTAGGTGGAATATGGATAAAATAATAATAATTATTTTTGATGTCTGAGGATATATAAGGGGGAAAATGTTCATAATTTTTGGGTTAATAACACTTTACTTCCCTCTAGTTTGGAAAATTGTCATTTTACACCCAATATTTTCAAACGTGACAAAATGGACCTTGAAGTTTTCAATTATGTCGATTTGAACCCTGCCAGGGGACGGCGTTAATCCGAGTGACGGTGATATGGAGGCCGAGAGCGCGTTGAAGTTTGATCGCCAACGAGACGAGGTCACCAGAGGATGGCGATGGTACGGGAGAGATCACAAGGTTCTGAGGAGTCAATTCAATGGGTTGGATCGCCGGATTCGTTGTCGAAGGCGGCAGTTTTGGAAGGGACGACGTCGGAGGTGATTTGGATGGCTGAGAATGCGTCGAAACTCGATCGACGGTGAAACAAGGCCGGCGGAGGACGGCAATGGTACATGAGAGATCGCAAGGCTCTGGGGAGTGAATCCAATGGGTTGGATCACCAGATTCGTTGCCGGAGGCGGCAATTTTGGAAGGGGTGGCGCCAGAGGTGATTTGGATGGCTAAGAATACATCGAAACTTGATCGACGGTGAAACAAGGTCGCCGGAGGACGGCGATGGTATAGGAGAGATCGCAAGGCTCTGGGGAGTCAATCCAATGGGTTGGATCATCAGATTCGTCGCCAGAGATGGCGGATCTGAAAGGACAGTGTTGGAGATAATATGAATGTTGTTACCTAAATTAACGCCGTCCCCCGTCTGGGTTCAAATCGACCTAATTGAAAACTTCAATGTCCATTTTGTCATGTTTGAAAATATTAGGTGTAAAATGACAATTTGCTAAACTAGAAGGGAGTAAAGTATTATTAACCCTAATTTCTTTTCTTTTTTAGGTGTGCAATTTGAGAATTTTTTTTCTTAAAACTAGCATGTGGCTTAGCGGGTTGTGGATCGGGCACTGTTGCGGATGACGAGCGGGTTTGCGGATGTGGTGTGGTTGGTCGGGTCGCCCATGTTGGTATCACCTTAGCAAGTTATGTGGTTGGAGGGTTAACGGGTTGTGGCATGGGCGCCGACCAAACTTATTAATGTACCCGACATGGGGATAAGGGTACCTGGGTGGTACTTTTAAATGGTCAATGGTTGTGTCATGTAACCTAGAGTGTGTTTTGTTATGGGGTAAAAAAATTGAGGGTAAAAGATTGCAAGGATAAATAGCACATAAGTAGAAGTAGGGGCAACAAGTATACATATACCTACGTTTGGATGAAAACAAATATTTAGAAAAAAAAATGACAATTTTATTATCTTAGAAAAATAATTTCAAAATAACTTCTCGTGTGTGTGCTTAGGATAATAGGTACTATTTTTGATAATTTTAGATCTACTAGTTTTAGTAATTTCATATATATAAGTTAGAGACTTGTAACATGTTTTTGATTTGGAGCAAGGAATCGAGAGATCTATCATCGAAAAGATAAGAGAGACTAGAAGTTACCAAAAATAGTTAGAATTATGGCTAAAGTATGCGTTTGGTACCTGGGTTTTCAGTCAAATTTTTATGTGATACCTGGGTTTTGAAAAGTAGACATTGAATACCTATTTTTCGCGAACCATTTTTACTTGATCCCTCCGTCCAACTGTCATCTGCCGGTCTAACGGCGGCCCGAGCGAACCGGTCACGTGCCTACACGTGACCGGACAACCTCCTTCTTCCCGCGAGCCAGAGAACAGCCTCCTTCTACCTGCTCACATTCTTCTCTGACTGTAGACCAGCGACAACGAGGTCGGCGGGCGGGAGTGGAGAGCCAAAGATGGCGTTGACCACAGCGGCTGCGCCGGCCGCGCTGGCTGCACTGGAGCCGAGCCCGCTAACCAAAGGTAGCCCCTTCTTTAGCTTGGTGGAGGGGTAGGAGGACATTATGGAGGAGATAGAGAGGCGGCTAGGGGCAACAGAGGGGTCGATGGAGAGGGTGACAATGTCATCGACGCTGTCAACGGCGCATCCGAGGAAGTCGAAGCCAGAGCCAAGGTTAGCGACGGTGGCGGGGGCGAAGGTAGTGACGGAAGTGAACACCGGGGAGGGGATCGATCGGAGACTAGGGTTGTGGATACTACGCTTTCGGTTTGGGATAAGGGTAAGCATGAGATTCTTGGAAGACGGCAGTGGCGATCGCCGTGGCGATGGGTGGAAATCTTCACCGGCGAGAGGAGAAAGGCTGCCGCCGCCATTGTTGGTGAGTTCGAGGATGCCGCCCCCTTGCTGTCGTCGACTGAAGCGTAACCCAAGCGACTGATGATACCGGGGCGAGGTTAGAGCTTGGCGACGGGGCTTTGCATTGTGGACGAAGCCTTGGTAGGAGCGGTGCTTGGTTGATGGTTGGAGAGGCGGCCGAGCTCGAAGGCGACGGAGGTGTGGGCACACGTCCAGAGAATGCTCGGAGCAGCTTGGCATGGGTGGCGCTGGGTGTAGAGATGTCGGCCAAAGCGGTGGTGATGGAGGACGATACCAGGGATGAGAGGTCGGAGCCGGCGTAGGAGGCGGCGGAGACTATGGCAAGGTCGGTGTCGAGATGGTAGGAGACCGTCGTGGTTGGTGAAGCATGGCGGGGCTGGCGATGGCGGCTGGTGGTGGAGATGAAGATCGGGCAGATGAGGCGGTTGGCCGTCGGTGACAAGCTTCGCCGTTTTCTCTCCTCTGCTGGCACCAACGCCGCCGCCACCATCCTATTTCGCGGCACTCGTCTTGGAGTCCACCCGGCCCCGATGGTCGCAGCGTTCTCCGCTCACGGACCCAATCCTCAGTCGCCCGACATCCTGAAGCCCGACCTCGTCGCCCCGGGACTCGGCATCCTCGCGGCGTGGCTCAATACTGCCGCCCAGCTCTCTGCCTCCCTCCCCGCCGCTAGCGCGGCCCACCCCGACCTACCCTCCTGGCTTCGTGGGAACCCCGCCGCCGCCGGAGTGGACGCTCTGGTCCCTTGCGCTGTCCCAGAGGAGGGCAATGGCCAAGGGAGGAAGCGGGCGAGGGTGGGGGAGACAGGGAGGGACTGTGGAAGCTAGCCAGGGGAGTGCTGTGGCGACGGGGACATGGAGGTGGGAAGGGGAGAGCCAAGGCAACCTCGCCTCGAGATAAACCTAAACCTTCCCGAGATCGGAGGGCGGAGGCGAGAGACCGGACCTGGGAGACGAACTCCGGGAAGGAAATGGAGGCCCCGGTGGCGGCGTCAACGAAGGCGGGGGCGGAGGGGAGAGGGGAGTGGAGGAGGGAGAGAGCGTAGGAGGCGGTGGAGAGGGGAACTGTCTCCGGCGGGAGCTGCGCCACCGGGCGGAGGCTGCGGTAGGTCTTCATCTCGGCGCAGTAGCCGCTTCTTGGATCCCTTGATTCCAGCGGCTGCAGCGTTGGAGAGGGGATTGCCGGGGGAGAGGCCTACGCCGATGGAGAGTAGAGCGAAGTAGCTTCCCGAGATCGGAGGGCGGAGGCGAGAGACCGGACCTGGGAGACGAACTCCGTGAAGGAAATGGAGGCCCCGGTGGCGGCGTCGACGAAGGCAGGGGCGGAGGGGAGAGGGGAGCGGAGGAGGGAGAGAGCGGAGGAGGCGGTGGAGAGGGGAAGTGTCTCCGACGGGTTGGCTAATATCTAATCACGTGAATATTTAGCATGGCTTACGTCACATGTCTAAATGTCACTATCAGCATTTATTCGTCTGACATAACATATGTTTTGTTAGCCGACTCGACCGGTCCGTTCCGGTTCGCTCGGGCCGCCGTTAGACCGGCAGACGGCAGTTGGACGGAGGAATCAAGTAAAAATGGTTCGCGAAAAATAGGTATTCAATGTCTACTTTTCAAAACCCAGGTATCACATAAAAATTTGACTGAAAACCCAGGTACCAAACGCATACTTTAGCCTTAGAATTATAAAACAATCACAAATAGTGAATTCATATTAAACTTAGCATAAATATATTAGAATTCCTAAACTATGATATATAATATATAAATTTATTGTTTTCCATTATCTACTAGAGCTTTTGGGATATGATTTATGAAATTCACATGGTATCAGAGCGCAAAGGTAACTTATATTCATTGAAGCAGAGCAAAGATAACTCATATTCATTGGAGCCCATCCAGCCTAGGAGTTTTTCTCACGGGGGATATGTACAAAACTGGAAGATACATATTGAGAAGAAATTGTCAGCCTCACATCTCTCATGAAACTAACTGAATCTGAGACAATTTTATTATCTTAGAAAAATAATTTCAAAATAACTTATCATGTGTGCGCTTAGGATAATAGGTACTATTTTTGGTAATTTCAGATCTACTATTTTTAGTAATTTCATATATATATATAAGTTAGAGACTAGCTTGTAGCATGTTTTTGATTTGCGGCAATGAATTGAGAGATCTATGATCGAAATGATTAGAAAGACTAGAAGTTACAAAAAATAGTTAGAATTATAAAACAATCACAAATAGTGAATTCATATTAAATTTAGTATAAATATATTAGAATTCCTAAACTATGATATATAATATATGAACTTATTGTTTTCCATTATCTACTAGAGCTTTTGGGATATAATTTGTGAAATTCACATGGTATCAGAGCGCAAAGGTCACTCTTATTCATTGGAGCAAAGCAAAGATAACTCATATTCATTGGAGCCCATCCAACTGTTACCGCCAAAATTTGGCATATTTCAAGGGTCAAAATGTGGGTCAAAATCGAGACATAGTGGGACCCAACCAACATTGATCATGGATAACAACCGCTAAGATATCATTGTCGGCAAAGTGGAGAGCAACTGTCAGAGGTTCTTGGGATCATGGGAAGGCAACCC
>OY986970.1:2234194-2346053 GCA_963920575.1 Narthecium ossifragum | reverse complement strand
TCGCATCGGACTGCTGACCCCCCACCTTCCAATGTGCTATTCAACGAAAATGGGAAAATAAAAAATCTCTGATTACAAGTCAGTGTTAACAAGCTGACAATTTACTACATCACAATTAGTCAAAAAAAGAAGTAAGATTAGCATACTCCAGAAGCTGAATATACATTGAATCAAATAGTTGAGACCAAAAAAAAAAAAAAAAAAAAAATCCACCATCATACACAACTTGATATAATTTAATCTTAGCAGTGGATGGAGAAAGGCCTGCCATAGAGTGATTAGGTGCTTACTTGGTTTGAGTTAGAGCTTAGTTAGTACTTAGTTGGAGTGATGTGTTAGAAGGGGCTTCTCATTTCTTAGTTTTTTTTTATGTTGATGAGTTGAGCCTTGGACTCCAAAGCTACTACAAAACATGAACCAGCGTCGGTCGATAGTCCTCCGGTTGCCTAACAAATCACACTCCAGAGGAACGATACGACCGAGCTATAGCATCAGCTACTACATTTTCAACCCTGAGTATCGTCCAAAAAAGGACAGACCCCATCGACGATGCTTGTAGTACTTAGTTAGTACTTAGTTAATGTTATCTCATAAGAGTTGGAAGTTTAGTTGTTCTGTTCTAATTTTTTTCTTTTTTTTGTCCTTCCTTCCTTTTTTTCCGTTTTCAGGCATAAGTTGGATGACACAACTTATCCTGTATAACATTTCAATAAACTCGAACCCATACATGGAAAGCGAGAGAAGAGAATTCTATGCATAATGCATCATCCTTCTGCCAACAACATCTCATCTATAAGTAATCATATCCAGTAGCCATTCATATGCTAATCTTTAAAGTTTATGGAGTAACCGTTGCATTAGATAGAGAAGCATATGCTAAATACAATAACACAACTTGATATAATTTATAACAACCGACTTATTGTGCATTAGATCCCAGTCTTACAAGATAGAGATCTAAATCAAGAGATTTAGCCAATGTAAATGTATTTGTTATATATTTTAGGCTTAGTAATGCTTTATTAAATATTAGGATCCTACTCAAACTCCTTCAATTTAACACTTCAAATTGACTATTTTGCTATTTAGTTTTATTTTTCCATTATCATCAATAAAAGATTGAAATTACATGTTCAGTGCAAATTTACTATTTTTCATAATCTTAGAACATACTATTTTTGGTCATTTTCAAAACATTTTATTTACTTTATGAGGTTTTGTTATATATTCACTTATGAATGATGAATCCTTCCGGACATATGTAAAAAAAACACAAATTAGCGATTTTACGAAAACATATGAGCAGTTAAGTTTTTATTTGAGAGGTATATAACCAAAACATTTTTAGGTAATTGGATTTATGCTTTTCCGTTATATATTAGGTTATTTACATCATTGAAATGATTGGCGAAATTACTTCGTAATTTTTATCATGGATTTTATTTAAGTGGCGGTGGAGATGACACATTGGACGCTCTTGCGTTTGGTATGGGAATAAGCTATTCCGGGTTAAGGGATTTTGGGGTTAACAAACATGGAATAAAAGGTGAGGATAAAGTTATGATTACTTGAAAAAAGAATAAGTCAAGTTGTAGAATTGGAATAAATGAGTAATAATTACTTGAGATAGGAAAAGGTGTTTGGGGATAACTATGGGAATAAAAGAGTTATTCCCCTTTATTCTCATACCAAACATGGGACTCGAAGATAGTAGGGATCTTGGGAAACAATGGTCAGATGGTTACAGATCATGATAACATTGGCGCAATTTTTGTCAGCTACTTTTCAAAGCTTTGGACTGAAGATAGCTGTCGCGCCCCGACCCGCAGGGCGCACCCGGGCCGGGACACGAGGGGGGAAAAACGAACACCACAACCACTAGCTTCAACTGGCGGAAACAGTTGAGACTAAAGCCCAGCTGGCGGAAACAGCTGGACAGCACAGAGAAAGAGCGGAAGCAAGCTACTAAACCACAGCTATTAACATTTATTACAAAAACGGTAATAAAAGAGTTAACAGAGTTTAGTACAGCAAACCACAAGGGATCAACAGTCCCCAAAAAGAAACTGCAACACCCACCGGGGTCTCCGCGAAGGCGCACACGAACCCATCCTGACCCTCAGACATGGTCAGGATCCGGCCCGCTGCCACGAGACGACCGAGGGGGTAATACTGGGACAGAGCGGCCACCTGCACCTGCAACAAACACAGTCCAGGTAGGCATGAGCAACAGCTCAGCAGGGTCCTACTCTACAACTCCCACACACACAAGGGTAAAGCAACCGGACACACTCTGATGCCAAATACCGAGGCTTGCCAAGGATCCCACAATCCCATCAATAACCCGAAGGGTTCCTGTCCTAAGTGCGTATCTCCGATAACGCCACTGCTCAGGGGTGGGCAACTCCGACATTCCCTGACACAGGGTGGACACGACGCAACCAGTAGGACCCCCTTCTCCAAGCGGGATCACCGCACTTGGCGGAACAACCGAAGTTAAGACTACCATCACTCGGTACTCTAAGCAGCAGAGTCAACACCCACCCAACCTATCCTAGCATGTCTAATGCACAGGAAAAAGGGCAGGATATGTATGATAAAGCTGTAAACAAACAACACAGCAAGGGCACACCTTCGGCCCATTTATACTAAACACTCCCGAGGGTCATGACTCCCTCGGTTCACCACAAAGCGGTAAGGGCATACCGTCAGCCCATTTATTCTACACACCTGGGAGGCATCACCCTCCCAGTTCAACCACAAAGCGATGAGCATTCATACATAATTCATTACATGATAAACCCCGAGGGTAAAACCGTAAAAAGTCACTTGCATGCGAAGCCCCGCGGGCAAAACTCTTGAAAACCCTCTCTGCTACTGAAGGATCGATCCTCACCAAGGGAAGGATCGATCATCCAAGCAACAGTGAGCTTCCCTCGCTGTCGAGCCAAAGAAGATCGATCATTCCTCCCAGGGAGATCGATCTCTTTGGTGACAGAGGGCACCCTTCCAGTCGCACCAGGGAAGATCGATCCTTCCTCCCAGGAAGATCGATCATTCTCGGGACGAAGGGTAACCATGCTTACCCAGGCCCCATGATCGATCTCCTCCCATAAGAAGATCGATCATGTGCTGGGCGCAGCAAGCCCACACCAGAGGACCGATCCTTCCTCCCAGAAGGATCGATCACCCAAAGATGGGTTCCGGCGTGCTTCCGGCCGGAGAACCGCCGGAAAACACAACCAAACCCCACCAAACTTGGTGGGTTGGTAGATCTGAGTACAACGAGGCTACTCAAGGCCTCAAAACCGGGAAAGAACAACTCCACAAGGAGATCTAAGTAAAACAAAACCCGGATACAAAACCCTCAAACAGCCGGAGTTTAGAAGAAGACCCTACCTCCTCAGAGCAGCTTCGATCCACGAAGACTAGCCAAGGATCTTCCTCGCCTCGCCACGAACCCAACGAGCCTTCAAGCTCCAGGTGAGGTGGCCGGAGGAGGAAGAACGGAGGAGAGAAAGGAGCGGTCGGAACAGGGGAAGAAGCAGAGCATTCGCGGGAAAGAAGAAGAAGAGGGGAAGAAAGGAGGGGGAGGGGAAGGGGGTAAGGCCGGGGAAAGCCGGAGAAACCGCGGGAAAGGCAAAGGAGGGGAGCAAAAGTCTCCCCTCCCCTGACAGGGGAAGCGACGGCCACTGCGGTGGCCGTCCTTCGAAAGCCACCGACAAAGACTTCCAGGCACACGTAGGATCGATCATCCTTGCATGCATGATCGATCCTGCTAGCAACAGGATCGATCTTCACCCCAAGGTGATCGATCTTCTGTGCCCTGAAAGGCAAACTTGGGCAGGGACCTAGGCCCAAGCCCAGAACCCCCAACCTCGGGTCCACCTAACCTTTCTAAACAAACACAAGTACCAAACAAGGTCTGTGTGTGCACACCCCGTGTGAAACGACCGCCAAGGCGCAATCTCCCAAAATTGCCCTTGGGGTAAACAACAAGCCGAAGGGATGGAGGGACGGGTCCTCACAATAGCACTAAGTTCAGCCTTGAACTACCCGAGCTCCCTACTCTTAATGAAGACCTTCATTCTGTTCTTGTTTCTGAGGTCTTAGAGGATGAGATTAAAGAAGCCCTCCGCAGCATGGGCAAACACAAATGCCCTGACCCCGATGGCATCCCAGTTGAGTTCTTCCTCTCCCACTAGGACATAGTAGGTGGAGATTTTGTTGCCATCATTAAAAAGTTTTTCAGAATTGCCCGCGTCCCTCTCAACTGGAACGAAACCTTCATTACATTAGTCCTTAAATGCAAGTTTCCCCAAGTAGTGAAGAACTATAGACCAATTAGTCTATGCAATGTGGGATATAAGGTGATCACGACCATCCTTGCCAAACGCAAGAAGTTTGTTCTTGGCAGTCTCATCGGACCAGAGCAGTCTGCATTCCTTTCAGGCAGATGTATACATGACAACATTGATGCAGCCAAAAAAGTTATTCACTCCATGAAAATAGCTCCCAAGTCTAGTAGCTTAATAGTGCTAAAAGTTGATCTAAAGACAGCATATGATTGGATGAAGTGGTGTTTCCTAGCGAAGGTCCTAACAGCCATGGGCTTTCCGTTGATATGGGTTGCTCTAGTCATGGCCTGTGTTACTGGTTCGTGATTCTCTGTCATAGTAAACGACAAAATTCATGAAAGATTCACCTCTATATGCAGAATAAGACAAGGAGATCCACTTTGATCGTATATTTTTCTTGTGGTGCATGAAGTGCTTTCCAGGATCTTGAAGAACCCATCGGCTGGGCTCAAGGGCTTGCAGTTTAGAGGCTCTACCTTCTCCTTTTCTCATCTCGTTTACGCTGATGATTGCCTAATCTTTTCCAAAGCAAGCAAGAAGAGTGAATGACTCTATGCTCAAGTTCAAGCTACTCTCAGGTTTGGAGATGAACGTTTCCAAATTGAGTGTGCGCTTCTCACCTACAGTCTCGGATGAAAGGAAGTCCACCATATGTTGCATCCTTGGGTTTTCAAAGGCGGAAGGCAATTGGACGTACCTAGGTGCCCCTCTATGTGTAGGAAGGCTCTCGGCAGCTGATTGTTCACCGCTATTGGATAAGCTAGTTAGTCGGGTGTTCTCATGACAAGGAAAGAATATCTCTGATCCGGGAAGATTGGTCCTACTGAAATCAGTCCTACAAGCAATTCCTACATTCATCATGACAACTTCTCATGTCCCTCTGGGTATTATAAAAGAAAATTGATCACATTTGCAGGGACTTTCTTTGGAGAGATCGAAAGTCCGAAATATGTAATTTAGCATTGAAGAATGTTTGCACTCCTAAGGAGGTAGGGGGATTGGGAGTAAAGGATCTTTGTTATTGGCAAATTGCTCTCAAGGCCAAACGAGCAGCTACCTTTCTTGACCCAGGGACCAATATTTGGAAGGAGATCACAAATGCCAAGTATCAACTACGTGGACATCTTCCCTCCTGCAGCGGATCTGGATTAGTCTCTAATCACTGGAAACAAATCTATTCTGCTGCGAACTCTCTGAGGAAGAGGCTCATTTGGAAACCAGGCATCAACAACAAGCTCAATATTATTTTTGATGCTTGGATCACATATACCCCTTTATCTAGTTGGCCTACCATGTTCAATGTCTACAATGATCTAGAAAGCATTGAAGTTGAAGCACTGATCAACAATGGTGCTTGGGACGTTGATGTTCTGAGAGCTTCACTGAGCTTCACTCCATCCTTCCCTAGTTGACCTCATCATGGAACAGAGCATCGGCAATAGGGATTGCAGCCACTGGCCATTCAACGGCTATGATCGGGTTTGCTCGGCATCGACCTATTTGACACAAATTCAAGAAACTATTCCCCACTCCAGAACTGAAGAAGAAGAACTCTGGTCAAGTGTTTGGAGAGCCCCAACCGGCCCAAGAATTAGGCATTTCCTATGGAGAGTCGTCCACAGCAAGCTCCCTGTTCGTGAATCCATTTAGCGGCTGTGGCTGTCCCCAGAAAGAGAGTGCCCAAGATGCAGGAAAGAGTATGAAACTATTGGGCATGCCATATTTGGATGTGAGTTCATCTTCAAGGTCTTCTCTCTAATTATAGGAAAAGAGAATCTGAGCTTTCCCCTGAGAAACCTCGATGAATATATTGGCGCCTTAGCTGGAAGTGGATCCAAAAGAATTAAGACATTCCTTGCTTATGGTATATGGCAAACATGGAAGGATCGGAATGCCATAGTTTTGGTGAGAAGGGGGACTCGGTTGAAGCCATTGCTTGCAGGATTACGAGATTGGTGAACGAGTTCCATGGTCACATGAAATCAAGCTTGCCCTCATAGGCGACTAGACAATCTTATCTAGATGGAACTTGGGTGATTCAAACGGATGCGTCCATCGATCCCTCGTCGAACACCACAACCTTAGGTATGGTTGGTCTTACAAGTGACAGGAAGGTAGTTTGGGCATGGACAAGACCAACGGTTACATGCTCTTTTTATTTGCAGAAATGGAAGCCTTGCTAGAAGCCATGAAGAGGGCTAAAATCTTTGGTCTCAAGAACCTTATCTTAGAATTAGACTCCCTCTCAGCAGTGAGTATCTTGAATGGGTTGAGGGGATGTGCGCCCGACCTTGAAGGAATAGCGAATAACATATGACTACATGTTCTTCTCTTTGACTCGGTCTTGTTCCTCCATATATCTAGGGAATGTAACGCGAGAGCCGATGGTGTTTCTTGAGCGTGCCGTAAGACGGGGTCAGTGTTTGTCTGGTCATGCGAGTCGGGGACCGGTTTGTTCGACAGTTCCTTTTGATTGCAGTTTTGCAGTCCTGTTTTTTGTAAATACTCAGCCAGTTGGCTCATCTCATTAAAAAAAACATGGGAGTCGAAGAGAATGTGGACATGGCATAAGTATATAAATGCATGGATTTAATTTTTAGTGCTTGTAATCTATGAGAACTTGGCATGATGTGGTTCACATGCACGGTAGATTATTGTTGTTTATTGGATTGGGTTGTAATCTATGAGAACTTCGCATGATGTGGTTCACATGCACGGTCCATTTGCGCTGCAGCAGAGGAGGTGAGGCAGGGATTGGCGTGGTCGGTTGGAGAGAATAGTCGAGTGTCTGTGCTTCGTGATGCTTGGTTCTCCGAGGTTCCGCTCATGAGGTGGCCTACATTTGTTAAGGTTGATGAGGCTTTGGATGGCTTGGTTGCTGGTCATTTGATGCAGGGGAGGATTTGGAATAGAGAAAGGGTGTTGCAACTCTGTCATCCTCTCCTGGCTGATTTTATCCTGGCTGTGGGCATTGGCAACAGGGGAGATGTTGCTAAGTGGGCGTTTAACAGCTCCGGTAAGATATCTACTTCATCGGCGTATTTGATGTTGATTCAGCGTAAGCGTCACTTGGTGTCTGACGTTTCCTGGTCTAATATTTGGAGGCTTCATGTGGGCCCTAGAGTCAAGCATTTTATCTGGCGTGTTCTGAGGGGGAAAGTCGCAGTCCGTGACATTTTGTGGCGCCTCTGCTTATCTACCGATCGTGACTGTCCTAGATGTGCCGTGGAGCCAGAAGCTATTGAGCACGCAGTATTTGGTTGTAGATTCTTTCGTCAGGTATTCGAGATCATTGCGGAGAAGGTAGGGATCATTCTTCCGTCGTGGCAACCTGGTAGGTTGATGGAGTTTCTTGTTGGCTCTTCTGGACAGGAGAGGGAGAAGGTATAGCGTGCGTATCTGGCAGTTGGTGCGTGGCTTATCTGGAAGGATCGTAATGATCGTGTTTTTGATGACGGTGGTTCATCGGCTTTGGTGGTGGCTTACAGAATAATGAGAGCTGCCAAGGAAGTTGTTGGTCTCAAGCAGCGGGGCGAGACCTTTGTTGAACGGAGGAGCGGGGTTCAGGTGATTAGAACTGATGCCTCCGTTGATCCCGGGTATGGCGATGTGGCGGTTGGTGCTGTTGGTCTGGCCTGTGATAGGCTCCCTGCATGGGCTGTGGGTTCGCCGATCTCTACAGGGTCCGTTCTGCAGAGTGAGATGTTAGCGATTGCATTTGGCCTTAAAGAGGCGAGATTTCGATGTGTTAGACGCCTGATCGTTGAGTCCGACTCCTTGGATGCCATATAGATTGTGAACAGCTCGAGGCTACGACCGGTGGAGCTTATGGAGATAACTCAAGGGATTTGGCAAGAGGTGCTCACATTGGATTCTATCTTGTTTTTCTATCTCCCTAGATCGTTTAATGTGTATGCTGATTGTATTGCCCGGTTCTGCCGTCGCTCGGGGTCTTCATTTGTTTGGGGCCACGAGGATGGGCTGGGAATGCTTGATAGCTTGTTGTAACTCTTGGTTTTGTTAGCCTTCGGGCTCATCTCATCAAAAAAAGTTTAAGAGTGGAAAAGGTTCATAATTTCTTTTCTTTTTAGGTGTTCAATTCAATTTGAGAATTGTTCTTCTTAAAACTAGCATGCTGCAAGCATGTGGCTTAACGGGTTGTGGATCAAGCCAATGAAGATCACAAGGTGAAGGCCGGGTTTCAATTCCCCACAAAGAGCTGAGTTCGAAGGCGGTTGTTTGGGTACTTTTTGGGGACAACTCCAAGGTCTATCCTTAGACTATTGGCGTGAAGACATAAAAATGAATTTTACAAGACTGACGGGTACTGTTGACGATGGCTAACGACCTTGCAAACCAGGTGTGCGTGATCGAGTTGCCCATGTTGGTGCCACCTTGACGAGTTAACGTGGCGGTGGGTTAACGTTGTTTTTTTTTGTGCTTAGCTGAGCCATAAGGCTGGGTAACAAGCAATAAATAACTACAAAACCAGCGTAATAATTGCATATTCAGGGGAGAGATGTCTAACCCTGAGGGTGTTGCGTGCGGGGTTCTTTGGGGAGCAAAGGAGTGGCTAATGGCAAAAGGGAGCCGGATAAGCACTGCGGCGCAACCCAGGGAGGGTTTTTTTTGTGGTTCAAACTGATGGATCGTTCATTGGCATGGGTTCAATTGCGAGCATTGGAGTGATATGTTATGAGGAGAACTCGGATATCTCCTGGTGCTTAGCGGAACATTTCACGACGTCCTCGGCGAGGGAGGCGGAGCTCACAATCTTTATTAGAGCCTTGGAGGTAATTTTGTCTAAGGGGTCACGCTGAGTTATTTTTTAGCTTGACTGTAAAGATGTTGTTGGGTATGTCAACATCTGGTATTCTTGGCCTGAGCCTCTTAGAAACATGCTTCAACGAGCGTGTTGGTTAGCGGCTAAAATCAAGGAGGTGATTATCTTGTATGTTGCTAGGGAGTTTTATATGTCGGCGAATCACTTAGCGAAAGCTGGGAGAATGAATCCTTCCGGTAGTTTTGGGTGTAAGGAATCTGGTGTGTCACCATCAGATCTCCCTGGATTGTTGTAAGTGACTTTACCCCCAGCTTTGGCTTATCTCTTCAAAAAAAAAAAACTACAAAACCATCCCAAGGAGAGGTGCAACACCATCCTTGGGTGGGTTAATGGGTTGTGGCTCGAGCACCATTGCGGATGACCAACCTATAATTTTGACACTTTTAAATGGTAAATGGTTGCGTCGGTGCCATGCAAGCGAGAGTTGCCTTGTGGGTAAAAAATTTAAGGGTGAAAGATTACAATGATTAATAGTACCAAAGTAACAATTAAGGGGCAACAAGTATAAACTTACCTACGTTTGGATGAAAAGAAAAATTTAGAAACAATGACAACATTATTATTTTGGAAACATTATTACAAAAATAGTTACTATTTTTGGTAATTTTTCGAATCTACTATTTTAAGTAGTTTTGAATATATAAGCTAGGACTTGTAACCAACTTTTTAGTTTTGATTTTTGATTTACAACAATGAACTGAGAGAGCAATGGTTGAAGAGGGGAAAAAGACTCAAAGTAGCAAAAATACTAAAATTTAAAAAGTATCTCAAGCTACCGGTTCGTATTAACATTAGGAGATTGATAAGACCTAAAAAGTGCACAAATCACCCTTTCAACTAGGTCTCGTTAGTCTCCGAGCAATGCTAATTTGATAGTCTATGATGTATTTCAGGTATAAGAGCCTTCAATGACGGTTAGATCATGTTTGGTGCTAAAACGAACAAATAAAGACCTGCTAGGAGCAAAGGAATGAATATAGATTGGATTTGAAGATTAAACTGTACCTGCTCAGAAAGAACCAGATGATGTGGCATATATGGTTGGAAAGCTCTTGAAGTCTAGTTTCAGGAGAATTTTACATTTCGTGATTCCGAGTTTCCTAAAGGAAGTTACGGCAATTTTAGTATCGATGGCGCAGTGTGGATGGCAAAACAGCAATTACGCTGGAAAATCCGATCGATTCGACACCTATAGTCCGATCGATTGGACTATGCAGCAGACTCACAGAACGTATATTTTTCAGCTGTACGCAGTCCGATCGATCCCTCGATCGCTCCTACTGAGTCCGATCGATCGGACACCCAGAGTTCGATCGATCGGACTCGAAAATGACCGTTTCCTTGACATTTATTAAGCAAAATCAAAGGCCAAGATCTAATCCGAGTTAAGGTGGATACCTAGGCTATAAATAGGCATCTTTTAGGGTTTTTGAGGGTCTTTCTTCTCTCTTAGAGAGGGAGAACAATTTCTTTCTTCTTTTTAACTTTTCTTTATAGATCTTTGGGAGGAAATCCATGGCGGAAGAGCTTCATCAACCTTCATTTATGGATCTAGCCCTAAAGATGAGTAGTTAACTTTTTACTATGGGATTCTTATGATGTAACTAAGATTTCTATTATGGATTTCTGAGATCTAGGACTTGTATATATGATTGTTTGGCTTATATGGATTGATTTATATTTTCTTCATACCTTGGTGTCGATTTCTTGCTGGATGTTTGGATTGTTCTTGTTTGCACTTGATTCCGGAGCTTGTGTATGCTAGGGCTTGGATTGGATTCATCCAAATAAGAGAATCATGCTAGTCCCATGGTATCTCGGATGAAATCTTCTTCGTGGTTAGGGATTGTATAGTGCTAGTCCTACTACGTTCTATCTCTAATCCTTCATACATCCTACCTTTATAGTTTTGGCCATCAAGATGTTAAACCCATCTTGATCTCACACCTAAATCCATATCCATGTTACTATTTGCGATGAACTCATCCTAATAAGAGGGTTCATTAGCAGTGAACGTAACTAATCATTCGGTCACTGATAATTAGATAATTGTTCTTACCAATAAGAAATCCTAAACAGAACTTGTTGAGTGATAAGGAGAACTAGCCATTCACTTATCAACTTTTAGGGAGCCATTCATCGTGTTTGCATGCCCTGATCTTAGAAAGACTTGATAGAACCTTAGTTACTGATTAAGAACTCCCTGGTACCTTTTCTCTTATTTATAAATCCTTTAGTATTAGTTTAATTTCAATTCTAAATCTTTTATCAACTTATCGGTAGGAATACTTAGATTGAGTTTAGTAGTTTAATTATTTTCCTACGCATTCCCTGTGGATTCGACTCGGACTCACTGCTCACTACCCCTAAAGTAGTTAATTAGTAGTTTGATTATAAATTTATAATTTTGAGTAGACTTGTTAAGCCACGACACTTTTCAAGTGCTATCAGAGATATATATTAGAATTCCTGGGCTATAATATATAGTTATGCACTTATTTTTTTCATCGTCTATTACAACTTTTGGGGTGATTTGTGAAGTTCATATGGTATCGAAGGAAAGATGAACCATATCATCTCTCAGAATAATTGATAAAATGAGAAATTAATTTAAAATATCCTGGCTAAGCTTGTGGCTAGAAGTACCTCGCTTCATGACTAAATGAGTTTGAGTCGATTATGCCTCATAGTCTTCCAATAGTTATGGCATAAATCTTTCCTCAGCTCAAGCCTCTTAATTTATGCCATCATAAATTGGGATAAAATGTTGAACAAGTTGCGAAGGAGTTTGATGAAAGTTGATCAATTCAAAAATTATCAAAAGTAATAAATTTTAAGACTATCAAAAAATAGTAAATTTGCACTGAAAATAGGAAATATTTTGGGAGCTATCCCAAGGATACTAGAATTGATCAAATCTAATTTCAATTTGTTTATTGATAATAGCGAAAGAAATAAAACTTTCTTAAAGCAGCGAAATAGTCTATTTGAGCTATTTTAAGAAAGTTTTATTTGTTCATTATTGTCAATAATAATAAAAACGAAATTAGATTAGATCAATTCTCGTATGCTTAGTATAGCTGCTATTATAGTTTCCTAAGTTGAGCACAAATTTACTTATTTTTGATAATTTACGAATTTACTATTTTTGGTAATTTTGGGATTTACTATTTTGCAGATCAAAACCAAATTGAAAGATCTCTAACCAGAGCTACTCCAAGCGTAAAAACTCTTGTAAAATCAGATGATCAAATGGTGTATATACAAAACATGAGACTTTGAAGGGTATATATATATAAAATTTGCAATTTCACAAAAATACTTTAGCAATTAAGTTCTGTGAGGTGTGTAAGCAAAAAAACCTTTTAATTGGATTTATGCTCCTCCGTTATATATTGGTTTAAGTTATTGAGATAATTGGCGAAATAACTTAGATCCAAATCCAATGGGAGGAAGTTTCGAAGGAAGCTCCCGAGGTGAAAATATCAAAATTCGATTTCTCGTTGACCAAATTATTAGGTCTGACAATTGACTAATCGAAGTCCTCAAACCGCGGCTCCAACTCCTGACAGGCTTCTGACTTTCACCTAAAGCATGTGAATAATTGCATTTATTTAGGTGAACAAAACAGTAAAATTAATTTTAAATTATTATGATGACGTGGAATTAATTCTCTGCACCTTACATCAATCTTATAACGAGCAATAACGGTTAATATGCATTAATTCATATCCCCTAAGTTTCTTTATATATATTCTCTAAATTTGCTTTATATAAAGCAGCATTAATTCATATCAACTTAAGTTCTATTAATATTATCTTATGCAATATGCAAAGACTTATATTTATTTTATATACCCTAAGTTTCTTTATATATATTCTCTAAATTTGTTTTATATAAAGCAGCATTAATTCATATCAACTTAAGTTCTATTAATATTATCTTATGCAATATGCAAAGACTTATATTTATTTTATATACCCTAAGTTAGACTTATAATATTTTATTTTATATTTTATTGGCTATGTTTTATGGTGACGGTGAACAAAAAGCTATATCCAACCTTCGAACCCTGGACCACCTACGGGTCAACACTGCCGTCTAACCAGACAAACTACAGAAAGTTTATTAAAATTTTATATTAACAATAACTAAAAACTGTGCGCATGAGTACTAGTTATATATATATATATATATCAATAATAATTAATATTATCATCCCGCGTTGTATAAACCCATCGCTATACATCTGGCAGCTCATCGTTAAATGAGCCCCACTCTAAAATATATACCTGGCGGATGGCGAGTGGGCCCGCTCCTAAAACCGATACGTGGCGGGAGGTGGAGTGGGGCCCGCTTTTAAATGGTTACCTGGCGGGTGTTGGTTCCACTTGCACGCTGGTGCGTGCTCGGCGCTTTTATTTGCCGAAAGACCCCTCGTCACCACGCTCCCGTCCGTTCACAAAAGGCCGCCGGAATCCTTTCCATCTCAAGGGCAAAATCGTCATCTTAAAAAGGTAATCGTATTCGAAGCGTCTCTATTTTTTTTTATAGCTTTCGTCCTCGCGAAGAGAGAGACGATTAGTCTTCGAGGGAGGCGCGTCCACCACGACGACGAGATCTCGACCGCCAAACACCCAAGAAGCTTCCTCTCTTTCAGAGGCTTTAAACCCTAGTTTTAATCCCAGGACCCGTCGTTGTTATCGGATTGGACATCAGGATGTACGCGAAATCGAAGAATCTGGCGTCGGAGATGCTCCCGAAGGGCTTCAAGGCGGTGAAATGGTAGCCTCGATTGGCCTTTATTTGCGTTTCTGTTCGGATTTTGGATTGTGTGAGGATTTTTTTGGTGATTTTGATGAGAAATGTGGGGTTTGGATTTGGATTGGGCGGCAGCAAGACGTCGTTGAAGCTGGCGGCGGCGCGGATAAAGCTGCTGAGGAACAAGAGGGAGGTCCAGGTGAAGCACATGCGGCGAGATCTCGCGCAGCTATTGGAGGCGGGGCAGGACCAGACCGCTCGGATCCGGGTTTGTTCTACTCTTTTCTTGGATCACTTTTTATCTTTCTGGTGTTTTGTATAAAAGTGTCGGTTGGTGATCCTAGTTTTGTCTTTAGGCCTATGAGTATAATAATTGGTTTCATCTTTTATTGATTGTCTAATGGTTGCTGATATCATTGAATTTATTTCTTTTGGAACCATGGCCTATAGTGTCAATTGGAATTAGCTCAATCGAGATTGATGCAATATTGATCATGGAAAGTTTTTCTAATTATGAGGTAACTTGGTAGATAAATTGCAGTATGTTTTTGGGTAAACATGCACACACAGGTCGAATTTGATTCGTAAGTGGCTGTTTGAGCAGGGAAGGCATGCCAAGTTATTGTAACTCCTTGTTTGTTTTGCTTCCGTAGCATACATATCTGCAAAAGTACTATGTGGTCTTGCTATGGACAACTCTGGACGCTGTTGGGAAACCCGCTATTTTCTGCAATGCCAGGCTTTGGACCATTTGATATTTTAAATCTCTAGCATGATGTTCTCTGCAATCTTGTTTCTTATGTGACATGCTAAAAACGAAACAAGTAATTTTCAGTGGATATGGTGCTTTGCTCTTATCCTTATGTTTATTGTCTTATTCAAGGTTTTATAGATCTTACTAGAGTACCCTGTTAATCATCTTAGTAGTATATATTTTCTGCCTTAATTCTTTAGCTTCAAAGTCTGAACCGGTAGTACATTATTGGACATCAGAATTGAAGGACTATGTACATTAGAGATCTCTGCATAATATCAGTTGACCGGACTTTTTATTCCCTTTGCTTTCAGGTTGAACATGTAATCAGGGAAGAGAAGACCATGTCAGCATATGAACTCATTGAATTGTACTGTGAACTTATTGTGGCCCGCCTGTCCATCATTGAGTCACAAAAGTATGTTGACACTAGCCATCAATATCATTTACTTTAAAATGCACTGCTTTTAGATTCTGGAATTTCGATCCATAACTTCCTAATATCCATGCTGCTAGACGTATTTAGGTTCAGTGAAGATTTCAGTGTAATGAGAGAAATTTGACATCTATAATTCGCTAGTATCATAAGATGGTTTATTGTGCATCACCATTTTTCTTGACTAGGTTTTCTATGTGCTTATTCTGAATTCTACATTTAGTATTTATCATAAATTTTACATTCACTGGATAACAATTTTTTTCTCATCCTTGTGAAACTTCTTCTGATCTTGCCTTTAGGACCTGCCCGATTGATTTGAAGGAAGCAATAGCCAGTGTGATATTTGCATCTCCCAGGTGTGCAGACTTACCTGAACTGATGGATGTTCGCAAGCATTTGACAGCAAAGTATGGGAAAGAATTTGCTACTGCGGCTCTTGAAGTTCGCCCCGATTGTGGAGTTAGCCGTCTTGTAAGTTTATCAAAGTAGCATGATATTCCTGTCAACCAGCAAAAATATTTGGGTGATGTCGTTTATTTAATCTCCATCAATATGCCGGATGTATGAGCCTTTACAGACTTTTCTCTCACTACCTGATGATCTTGTTTTGATCTGTTCTGGATTTCGGGTTAGGTGGTTGAGAAATTATCAGCCAGAGCACCTGATGTTGAGACAAAGATGAAGACATTGACTGCAATTGCCAATGACCACAATGTCAAATGGGATCCCAAGGCCTTTGAAGATGAGCTTCAGAAACCTAAAGATGACCTACTGGTAACCGGGTTCTCTTTAATCTTTTTAGTGAATCCCTGAAAACTGTAGTTATAACGTAGCCTCCTTTTCATCTGTATTGAGTAGGATGGGCCTAAAACTTTCGCAAGTGCCAGCAAGAACCCCATGGAATTCTCTAGTGTTAAGGCATCTCCTGATCCGAGTCAAAAGATGGCTGAGAATGATGTGGTTAACGATCCTTCCAATTTCGAGGCATTCTCTCTTTCAAGGGTTACAACACCTAACACTTCGGTGCCTGTTGCTCCTCAGTCCGGCTCCGGAACTTCTGGTATGAGACTGACAACATCTCTTGCATGGTTCTCTGGCCATTATATTTGATGGATCTTAAGTAAATGAATATCTAAGAGTCTTGTCTGTTGTTCCATAGCAGAAAGCAGGAATAACAATTACAGAGTACAGGAGGCTAAGTATGCACAATATAGGGAGGAAAGTTCTCCAGACAGGCAAAAATGGAATATGGAATTCAAGGATGCAGCTTCTGCTGCTCAGGCTGCTGCTGAATCTGCTGAAAGAGCTAGTATGGCTGCTAGAGCTGCTGTTGAACTTTCAGGCCGTGGAAATGTTTCATATGATGCCAGAAATGAAGGATCAAAAGAGAAGAAGGGCCCAACACCGAAAGATGAGCGGTTTGAACAATCTGTGAATTTGGAAGATCATGAAACGAAGGGCTCTCAAGGGGTGAAAGCGGAGAGAACGACTTTGGGAAGAGATCAAGAATCACAAGTTAGCTACATGGGAGTAGCCGAAAGCAAGTATGACACTCATGCTCAGATTAGTAGATCGCCTACTAGATCTCCTGTCAAATCTAGGTCGGCGTCTGTTTATGATGATTTGTCATATGCTCAAGCTGAGAAGAGCTACTCGGCATCAGAAGTTAAAGAGCAGGATTACGATGACAAGAAAAGGGAGAGTGCTGAATTTGTGCAACGGAATGAAAAATTTACCAATTCAGCTTCTTTTAATGAAAATATTTTCTGGAACTCGAGCACTCAAAAGCATGAAATTCACGGAGAAGGGATCTCCGGGAGCAACCATGGTCAACCAATGTATAGTGAACCCGCTGCAGTTGCAGTTTTTGATGATTCTGATTCTGATAAGGATGATTATTCTGCTTTTGATAGGTTCAGCAAGGGAAATTTGTTCGATTCATTTTCTCGGCAGGGAGGAGAAGAACCTACAAACATTTCATCAGAAACGCATCTTTTTAGCCCCAAGCAACGCAGAAGTGAATTTGTTGAAGACAGCAGATCAGAGATGCATTCTGTTACAGACCCTGAGCCTCCTCTGCTTTCTAAATTTGTGACCGAAGGTATTGTCGCCTCACCGTCGAATGATAATGTACCTCTAGTATTTGATGACTCAGATGGCCTCAGCTCTCTGAGTGACAATGAGCCCGACTACACTATGCCCAAAGAAGTCATGGAACCTAACAGTTCTCTGCATTATCAGAAAAGCTCAAAAGGAGCCTTGCTATCAGCAGAATCTCCCAGAAATGCAAGTGCTCCAAGAAACCTAAACAGCTCAACAGATGAAGATATGCATCCTTCGCAAGTGTCACTAGCAGCCCCATCTCTAGATAAGTCAGAAAATAAGAACAAATCTGGAATGATATCTTCACATTTGGATACTGAAGATTATGACAATTCAGATGATTTCAATCGTGAAAGCGAGGGAGGGCTGAGTTTGGGAAGATTAACTGGTGGATTTAGACACAAAGGTTTTCCTCATCCACCTTATGTGAGGAGAACAATTGCTGATGGCTCGTCACAATCAAACCACAGTTCAGTTGATTCTCCTGCCATCATTGAGGAACCTGTTCCTTCCAATCATGATAGAACCTCTGGAAGCTTTATAGTACCAGATCTGGAAAGTCACACCCAAGAACCAAATCTGTCTGCTCAAATGTCTAACTCGAGAGCACCAAATGCTTACAAGGATTCAGAATCAGAGAAGATGGAAGAATTAAAGTCACGCCGCACTCTTGGAAATAGAGGGTATACAGGGGCTTCAGCCACTTTGTATAGAACTGCAGAAGATAATTCCCACATTGTTGAAAAGCCAAGTTTCTCCACTCAAGACAGAACCTCCACAAGTTTAGAAATTCCAGTTCGGGAATCATACAGTCCAAGGTCACAAAAGCCAGAGTCCCGGGAGTTGGCTTCAAATTCTCGAGTATCATATTTTGATCCAAGCAGTGTAGAAAAGCATCACCATGCTGGTGTGTCTGACTACAAAGGTAACACTTCAACAGCCTTGAATGAAGGTACAGATAGTACCACCACTGTGGGGAAACCCAGTTTTTTGCGCCCGATGAATACAACCAGAAGTTCTGAAATTCCCCAAGATTTGTATGATCAGAAGCAACACTTGAATGCTTACAAGGAGTTGAGCTCAGGAAAGAAAATAACAGACTTTGATTCTGATAGTGATGATGAAGGTATGATAGAACCAAAGAGTACTGTTAGAGGCAATAATATTGTCAAGCTTTCTCGCAGAACAAGGGGCTTACCTTCAGAGGGTAGAAGAGATAGTGTCTCAAAGTTCGCAGGTCGATCGGGTATGCCAGATCCGCCTGAAGTGGTTATAAAAACCACTCAAGAAGGTCTGTCATCAGAATCTATTTCTAGAACTATTGAGCAGGGTATGAAAGGAAGAGAGGGATCTAATTCTGTGCTGCCAAAGTCATCTGTCGACCAGTCATCGACACTTTCACAGAACAAATCTTCAGCAAGCAAGGAAAGTTCAGAGGCAAAGCCAGCAAAACTTTCTATGTCCCAAATAGCAGCATCAGAAAACAATGGGAGCTTCAAGACATCAAGTTCCAGTCCTGGTGTCAAAAATGCGCCTCATGTTCACCCAAAGCTTCCTGATTATGAGACCTTTGCAGCCCATTTTCGGTCACTGCGGCCTAATCATCCCTGACTCTAGGTGTTATAATCTCGAAGATAGCATAGTGTGGACCTTGTTACAGCATACAGATGATATGTCGAGAACTTAAATTTTTATATTGATTTGTACAGTGATATCTTAATTGAGTGTTCATGATAGTATTGCAGCGTTATATACGGATTAATTGTGTACCTAAGTTTCAGCTGTAATAAGATTTTATCTGATTGCAGATAATTCATAATAATCAAATTGACGGAGTTTTTTTTTCGTTTATTCTTGTATTGCAGTTTCAAACCTTGGGTTGGTGACTATTATCATCTAAATTCTCTTTAATTTTTTTGAAAAAAAAAAAGTTGAGCTTGGGACTCCCGGACTCAAATGAACTCCAACCATCATCTCGACCCAATCAATAGGTCCACATGAAAGACCTCTTAATTCCGGATTTATTTGATCTCTCTAATAAGACTATATACACGTATCTAACATTTGCTTGAATTGGGTCCAATCCAACCCGGTCCGTTTTAATTTTGGGTCTGACCCAACTTGATTTTTAGACGGAAGGAGACTTATTAGGAGACCGCTAAATCCATGTATCAAAGACTCACACGGCATCCCCTCCACCTTATTACCTATATAAACCCATTCTTGAAAACTCCAAAGTAGCCGACAGATCGTGTTTCCCTTGCGCTCCAACGCAGCCCAAAACCCTCGTCAGTCGTCCCCCTCTATTTCTCTCCTCTTTTCGAGCTGTCGAGGAGATTTCTAATCCAATCATGCCTATCGGTACGAATCCCTAACCTTGATTTCCCCGTAGATTTTTTTCTTTTCCTGAGGATTTTGTGCAAATTTCGTTTGTCACCATTATCTGAGGTAGATTTCTGACCGATTAGCCGCAATATGATGTTAAGATAAGTTGCGATGATTTCTATCTATTGCTCCAGGAGTTCTTGATTCTTGTAATAATATATGGTATTGGAAGTGGACGCCTGGACGGTGGTTTATGGGTGGAATAATTTGCATCCATTATATGTTTATTCGACTCCACGAAATGATCTGGTACTGGAATGACCCGAAAAACAGAATAAATTACGGAGTTGGTCGGTAATCAAACAATCTTGTCCTTTTCTTGTTTTCAGATTACAGTTGCAATGAATATTTAGGTTCCTTCGGTGAGATTTTTAAGTGGATTCATTTCCAGCTATTCAGCTTATTGTCGCTGTTTTAAAAGCAGCAATGAAAATTAAGCATCTATGGGACATTTTGTTGCACACATCTTCGAAAAAAAATTCATGCTTCGGTTGTTGGAAGATTTTGATACGTATGTTTTGGTATTTTAGGTAGCATATGATCATACCTCTCAAATTGTCCTCTCTGGGGCGTCAGATTAATTAGTTGTATAAAGTATGAATAGTTAATGTAAATGAAAGAGATTCACTTCAGTTTTTCCGAAGACAGAATCGTTATAGAACTTTCATGATACTTTTTAGGAGAAGCCTCACGACACTTTGGAAACATACCTAGAGACATTGCTAACGGAAAAAAAAAGAAAAAAAAATACTCATAGCTTGACTTTTTAGTTTCTAGTCAGTTTTCTCAAGCAGGTTGCATGTCTGGAACCACCGCTTTATTCCTGCTTCAGAGGCATCTTCTACCTGCCCATTATGGTTTCAGATGACCATTTATGCTGAAAGCTATAACTGTTTAAATGCTGGGCGATAGATTTCTTGCTGTTAATCTCTATCGAGCACTCTTACAGTCTGTAGAACAGTATACTCCAACATTCTACTCGATGCCTTTTGCTATTGGAACTGAAGATAGTGTATCTTCGTCCATTGTTGGGCAGTCAACGAGGAGGTGTTTTCAAATTCTTTTGATAGAAAGATTTTTTTGCTTGCATGAGAATTGCATCTGACATTTGGCATTGTAACTTTGCACCAGTGAGCGTGAAGTGGCAAAAGGAGCTGTTTCCTGCTGTAGAAATTGACACTAGTCAACCTCCTTATGTTTTTAAGTGCCAGTTATATGATTTGACTGGTGTACCACCAGAGAGGCAAAAGATTATGCTCAAGGGTGGTCTGTTGAAGGTACAAGTAGTGTCTATCACCCAGCATTTTTTTTTTACGTTTCAACTGAGTATCAAAATCATCGCCTCCTCTTCCTAGCTATATTTGCCCATTTGCGCGATTATCAGCTGACAAGCTCTTTCATTCTTGAATCTAGGATGATGCAGATTGGTCAGCCCTGGGTGTGAAAGAGGTAATGGTTTACTCTATTGTCTTTTTGTCATCCAGAATTTGATTCATGTATCGTGCTACTGCAATTTGGAAACTTGAGGTCCTCTTGTTCTGATAGGGTCAAAAGTTGATGATGATGGGCACTGCTGATGAAATTGTGAAAGCCCCTGAAAAGGGTCCTGTCTTTATGGAGGACCTCCCGGAAGAGGAGCAAGCTGTTGCTGTGGTGAGCTCATCATTCTTTTATTTTGTCAAATGTAATGGTGCTCTATATCGTGACAGATGCAATGGTGCTATTTTGCCGTATCGTTTAAATTTCCTTGAGGCTCAATTTTGATTAATTTAAGGTCTTTTTTTGTATTGTTTGAGTTCCCTTATGAGAATGTGAATGGTATCAACTTCCTAATGTTTTCTTGGTCTGTACTTTGGAGGCATGTAGATACTTAGCATGCCGCGGGAATAGATGTCAATGCGTATTTCTTTTGGTGATTAAAGCAGCTGTTGACCTTCTTATTCTCAGTTCTTTGACATCATTGCTTCATGATAGTAGTTGGCATTTTTTGGTGATCCCAGGGTCACAGTGCTGGTCTTTTTAACCTGGGCAACACTTGCTACATGAACTCTACTTTACAATGTCTTCATTCAGTTCCAGAGTTGAAGTCCCTGTTACTTTAGTAAGATATCTTCCCCCGAAAGATGTGCTGTTCTAATTCGTTGCTATATCACTGAAAGAAATTCTTTTTTGTGCACAACTGTTGATCATCTCTGTTTGCAAGCAGCTACAAAAATTCTGGAAGAAGTAACGACCTTGATCAAAACTCGCATCTTTTGACTATTGCAACTCGTGATCTTTTTAACGAGCTCGATCGGACTGTCAAGCCTGTTGCACCATTGCAGTTTTTATCGGTTAGTTTTCTTCTGAAGTTTTCTTTTCACAAGATTTTCTAGTGCTACGACACTTTATCATTTCAGTTATTCCATGCTTACCTTTTGGTACCTTTTGAGCACCTACGATAGTACTTGGGAGGAAAAGCCTGGGAACTATGTGTTCCTAAATCTGATTTTGGAGGTATTATTGTGTGTTCTAGGTATTCTAGGTATTTGATTGGAAAGAACTGGCAATAATTGTGATTGGTGTAAAAGGTAGATTGACGATGGGAGTTTCTTTTTTTTTTTTTTGGCTGTCCTCTAATGTGATGTCTCATTTTAAAACCATGGGCATCTCTATGTGGACTCTGACATATTGGGTCTGTTGCCAGACACATCTAACGGGTTATGGTTAAAGTGTTCAACTCCACGAACTATTTAGTGCAGAATGGTGGAAGCATATATTCCTTATTCCACGCGAGATGCCACAGCGACCAAATAGTTGAATGCACCATGGACAATAGAATGCACTACCACGTATTCCACCTAAGCTTTGTTGTTCCAATTCAATACAGCCCAACAGAGACCTAATAACTGATAAGTCGGTGTGAAAATGATCCCAAACCGGTCCATCTGTCAGGCAAGATTTGGCCTGCTTTTAGGCTTGGGTTTAGGTCGGGTGTCAAAGATCACCTTTTCTTGTTGCCATGAGTCAATGTGTTAATAAGGTAAACTTACGGGGATGGGAATTTTGTTATTGAGCACATCCATGCCAAAATGCAGACCCATTAACTCATCCAGTAGACCTTTGCATGTTTATTATTAAGAATTCCTTGTGACTAACTTGGACAGGTGTTGCGTAAGAAGTTTCCCCAATTTGCGCAGCAGCATAATGGTGGTTATATGCAACAGGTTGTTTAACTTTCTAATTCTGACACTTTGTGCCTTTTATGTGCAGCCTGCATTTTTCCCATTGATTAACAATTGTCTATATATGATAGGATGCTGAAGAATGTTGGACTCAGCTTATGTACACACTTTCTCAATCTCTTAGATCATCAGAATCCAGGTACTTCTCTTTGTTGTAGGCAAGGATTCTAAAGCAGCTAAAGGCGTCAGTATTTGACTATGATAGTTTCCTTTAGTTCCATCTCGTGATCAACTTCTGTGCTTGATATTTTATATTCGTTCTTCAATTTTGTGAGATTTCTGCATTGGATTCTTTTGGGATTAAGTTTCTTATGCTTATTTTTTCCATCCAGAATTATACTTATAACCACTAATGGTAGGTTCAGAAGCTATAGCTCATGTGTTCGGTCTCTTTTCATGCCAAAATAGTTGGCATAATTTTGATTTTAATCAGCTGTTAAGGATGAAGTTTAATACTCTATAGTTATTTCTACGTCAGACTGAAGCTCTTGAATCCTTTCCTATTCCAGACAAGTATAGGCTAATTTAACCAGCAGTTTCTTCCTACGCCACCATATTCCTTGGTCTGATTATCACTAAGTTCAAATGCAATATTTTCCTACCTTCGACAAATGATGAAGTATGATCATATCTTGTTGGACATGTAATGTTGGTTTTGTACCTTATAGTCAACTAATAATTTTGTACTTAACTTTGCTGAAATAGTCTACCATCTTGATGAAGTGGTATCTCGGAAGCATATAGTCAAATGTTATTGGAAAGAGTTTATAAAAGTTTTAGTTGCCATGTGAAATCATAAATTCGTAAGTAACCTGGATGGTAAGATCCCTATGTTCGTATAAGAGGCACACTTGCTTTCGCGGTACTAGGCTAGATGGGCCTCAATGTGAATGTTTGCAAGGGCTTAGCCACACAGTTGCAATAACATTTGTCAATACGTTGGAATGCGTTATTCACCTTATTTTATTATGTCCATTCATAAACTTTGGATGATTCCAGAGTTCCATTTGTTCCTTTTCCTTAGGCTCTGCTCTGTGGATCTTAATTCACTACGGATGACCCGAAGACTAAAGTCATTTTCTGATCTTCTGTTATTTGCTCTTCCCGGAGCATATATCTTGACATCCTTTAACTAGTCTCAGCTTCTGGTGACCTTGTGCTTGGATTCTTTTATGATGTATGCATGGCTTCTAAATGATTTTTGTTGGCGTCTAAATCAGTTTTTGGTGACATGTTCTAGATATATATAATTTGTGAAAGGCTTCTTTCCAACTCCAGACAGCCTGTTTTTCTGTATTAGTTCAGCTTAAGGTACAATTTGTATCATTGGTAAAGTAAGCATGAGCTGGTATATTATATATTGATTACCAACTTTTTTTTTGAGACAGTATTTCCTATATCTTGAGTAAAAGTAAGTTAATTTGTATCATAGAAGATGGCATTTTCACAAGTTGGTAATGTTAATTATAGTTTTGGTGGTTTTTGACATGCATGTATATCGACAGAGTGGATTTTGATCGCTTATTTTGGCTCACAAAATTTGGCTGGTTGCTACATGGAATTGTTGATGCTCATAAGTCTCATATACTAGAATAATCTTTAGTTCTGTAGCTGCTTAAGATACAAGTCTCTGATTGACAATTAGCTGCTGACGTGTGAACATTGTGACAGTGAATTATCAACTGCAGTGAAGACTTTATTTGGGATTGACCTTGTCAGCAGGTATGGATCTTAAGATGGACCAGCTTTTGTTTCAGATTGCGCTCATTTGTAGTGAGAAAATTTATGCTCCCCTATTGTCGATATCTACTGACTGAGTTTGTTTTTAGTTTTCGTGCCCTGTTCAACAACAATGTTTCTGACAGTGTTGATATATCATACTGTAATTAGTCCAACAATAATCTGGTAGTAACAAATTCATTGTTTGTCTTGCATGCAGAATGTTTGCTTACTTTCAACTATTTTCAAACAAAAAATGGGACAATGTTACAGTTATTTCTAGAATATTTCCTTTTCGGGGCATGCATATACACTAGTGTTTTAGATGTTGCACATTTTAAATGAGTCGTTGATGATTTTGATTCTTGGCTCTATAATTGACCCTTTCATGTTACCAAAGTTTGATGGCAGATCCGGTTATTAAGATTGGTGGGTTCTATTTAAGGTTATTCTAGGTGGATCGTTGTTTGAGCATGTTCTGATCTGTTGACTAGCTGATGCATCTCATTTTGATGACTTTTGTACAAAAATTCCTTCTTAGGAATTTTGCAGAAGTAGAATGATAGGAACATTCAATATTTCCTTACATTCACTTTTCTGTTCTTTGGATTCTGCTTAAATTCTAATGGTCTATATAAGTACCTCCAATAATGCATATCCAGGTCTAAAATGTATTTGAACTGTGATTGGCTTGACTTTGGACTGCACTGGATTTTGTTTACTTTTGCTTAAATTTTGGCTCTATAGTAGATTGTGGAAGATACCATTGTTTGTGACATTCAAGAAAAACTCTCTTTTTGACTCTTGTATGTGCTGTTTATCAAGTTGTGTGGGGGAATGCTTATAAGTATTGTAATCCCAGGGTCCACTGTGCAGAAAGTGGTGAAGAAAGCTCCGAGACAGAGTCTGTTTATGCATTGAAATGCCACATCTCCCACGATGTAAATCACTTACATGAGGGCTTGAAACATGTAAGTGTCATGTCCATGATAATGACTGAGTAATGCTGAGTGAGTAGCTATGTGATCCACACACAATCCATCTTATTATATAGCAATAGAGTCTAGAATCACAACAGACATCCAGTGTAGTCGTCATACTTAACAGTAATCATGGCCAAATCATCTGTGTTATTGCATGGTTCTCCAGTCTGTTAGTGGTTGTATTTCTATCAGATGAATTACTACTTTATTAAGTACATGGAGGTCTGGAAGCTGTTTTCATGATGTGAGGGAGCAGGGGCCATTGCCTTAAGTTCCTCCAAATACTCAGCTAAATCGAGATTTAAGCAGGATGAGCGTCATCAAGCTTATTAGATTCTATCTACTACTATCAAACTGATATTTCCAAGCCTTTTTATCATCTCCTCAGATGTTGTCTCTTAGCCCCGTTTGGTTTGGGGTTAAGGGGAATAGGGTTAAGAGAGTCAGGGGTAAAAAAAAAACAGAGATAATAAATGGGGGTAAACTTAACCCATTTTTTATGTTTGGCTCAAAAACAGGGATAAGTTAGTGGGTTAAGCTTAGGATAAAAGATAAGAATTGTAAAGTGTATAAAATATATAATATTATAATAGTGGGTAAGCTAGTCGGTTAAGATTATAATATTTGAATTAATTATTAAATTAATTCAAATGTTTGTATGTAAAGTGTATACAATATATAATATTGCAACTCTCCAACGGCTCTATTTTTGAGTCAGCGCATGTTGACAGTCGACCTCAACACCGTTTCCACAACCAATTTTGGGTGCAATCAATCTCCAAAACACCGGCTAACCGATCTTTTTCCATTCCACTATTAAGTTAAGTTTTAGTATTTATACGTTGAATCGTATAAAATTTATACTATTATATTATTACATAAAATAGAGTAAAAATATATTATAATAAAGTATAATATTACCACCCCATCCGTCATATTCGACGTCTCCACCGACGAATCCCTCTCCTGTCAACGCCCGTTTATTTGCCATCTCCGACATACGCCCACTCCTCCGCCATCGTTGGCAACGATGCCCGCCCGTCCTCCACCGGGTCGTATGGCTCGTTGGTCTTGAGGTCGTTCTTATCCATATCGTGACCGTCAGCGACATACACGTGGGCTCCACCTACGACGGGCGTGAAAAAGAATCGTATCGTCACATGACATGGCATGGTGACGTGGCATGATCGTACATATCAATGTATCCCCATGCGGACCCAATTATATTAATATAATAATAATAATTTAATATTAATTATTAAAATAATATAAAATGAAATAATTTCGCATGATGTAGAGCAATCATGATATGACATGGCATGTGGACCCACTTATATTAATATTTTATTATAATAACATATGAATAATATTATTTAATACACTACACATATGGGGGAAAAAAATTATGCGTGTGCGCAATTGTTTTTATACGCTCAGAAAAACGCATACAAAAATGTTTATGAACTTATAAAAATATTGGCACGTAGAAAAACAAACGCACAAAAAATGTTACTACGCACGTAAACATTTTTATACCATCATAAAAATATTCGCATGTATTTTTAGAATCGCATAAAAAAGTCTAAGTGCGTAGAAACAATTTCCTATGCGTAGTGTATTAAATAATATCAATAACATATTATTATAATAAAATATTAATATATGTGGGTCCCACATGCCACGTGTTATATCATGATTGGTCCACATCATGTAAAAAAAATATTATTTTATCATTTTTTATATATTGACATCATCAAAATAATATTAGAATAGACGTGATGAGTGTAAATGAGAGATAGAACCTTAACCCCATTTTTGGGTTTAACCCCTTTTAACCCCAAAAGCTTAACCCCATATGCGTTTGGGGGATAAGAACCCCCTTAACCCGGTTCTTAACCCGCAACCAAACGCAAGCTAAAGAGACACTGCACTAGACTTGATGACATCAAATTCCATGTTAGTTTCCAACCACATGTGCAAAATTTTCTCCATCAGACTTTTGATTGTAATATGTTCTTGCAGGCAATTTGTTTGTTATGATAAGGAGAAAGTTGATTGGGCAGGGGCTTTTAGAATGCTGCGATTCACTTTGTAATGTTTTGGAAGGCTGCAGTGCTGATCTGGCCACACATTGAAGATTATTTTTCAAACTAAGAGGGTATAGAGGGCACATTGCTAGATGTTCTATAGCCCTAGTACTTAAACATAAAGAGTTGAGTGAAAAAAAAAAATTCGTTGTACGAGGCTTAATGTGTGTGAGGGAGGATTCACTAAATGATGTCGTGAAGCTTGGGAGCTTGAGAAATCCTGTATGAAGAGCAAGTAGAGTCCAGAATAAGGGCTCAATTCTATTAGAAGGGAAGTTTAGGTATCACATACCTAGAGGTCGAAAATTCCCAAAAATCTAACCGTCGGAATCCATGGAGCTCCAATATACGATCGATTGGACTGAAGTTTTTTTGGACCTTGGAACAATTTTGTTGGATAGCAAGTGATGTCTTTTATGCTTTTTTATGGTTTGATGCGCTGATGACATGAGGAGGGTGGTATCTAGGAATTTTCACTTGTGAAGAAAATTTATTTATTTCTCTGTAATTTTATTCATGGTGCTAAATATCTTGTGTTATTTATGTCAGTTAGGATTTGTAAACTGGTTCTAAGTTCATTCTGCGCTTTCAACTGTTTATACAGGGTCTGAAATCAGAATTGGAGAAGGTTTCTCCTTCGCTGGGACGTAGCGCTGTGTATCACAAAGAATCTTCAATCAATAGCTTACCTAGGCAAGATGAGTACTTGATTTTGTTCCCTATTTCCATAGTTGTTTTGAAGCATGTCATTTTAATTTCAGGTATTTGACTGTACAATTTGTGCGGTTTTTCTGGAAAAGGGAGTCAAATCAGAAGGCAAAGATCTTGAGGGTAACACTTTCTTGTATCTGTCGCTGATGTTGTCCTTTCAATATTCCTTTCCTTGAATGATCTGTAGAGTTTTGTACTAGTGACTACTACTCATCATAACTTTTCCAGACATGTTTCACGAGGGTTGTCTATATTGAGATAGGCTTTCACAAACTTAACCACTATTATTTTTTCCTCAGAAAGTGGACTATCCATTGGTATTGGATATTTATGATCTGTGTTCTGATGAGCTCCGGCAAAAGCTGCAAGCACCTCGACAGGTATATTCTCTAATTTGGACTGGTACAGGGCTTATATAGCTTTTCTTGTTTTTATTTGCTTGACTAAGAACCTTTTGTTTGATTCTGTCTATAAGATTTTAAGGGATTTAGACAATGCAAAGCTTGGATTGAAAGGCCAGGACAAAAGCAGCATATCGAAGGAAACCGATGCAAATGCACCTGTGGTTGAGGTATAAACGAAGCAAGATTTTTTTCCTGTCCTTCCATATCTGCATGGTTACCTTTCCTCCTAACCCTTGAAGTGGTCTCAATGCGTTCTCAGCTTTTCTCCTTCATGGTAGATGATTATCAGGATCCAAATAAAAAGCAAGCATAGAAATAAATTAGACGGGGCACTAAATGAGTTTGTGTTTGATTCTTGTCAGCTTGAGCAATGAGGACAGAATATGAAATTGTATAACCTAATCTTAGTCCAACCACCTTGTCTTATGGAATGCCCGAGAATTTATAATTCAATTGTGTAGTTTATCATGAGAGGGAGTGTGAAAGAAGGGGGGCAACCTGATCCAACCTTAGTAAGTGAAGAGGACATGACCCAGCCTAAACAAGAGGGAGAACGATTTGATCCATTTCGACCAAGAGATGGAGAAGAGTGTATGCGTAGGAAGGATGATAAAGTTAATGGAACATAGGATTCTAAATTATTTCGAAAATGCAATAGATATCTACTGGCGGACGATCTCCTCCTGTAATCATCAACTAGATAGTAGCCAACAAACCCAGGAATTGCCACCTAGGGGAAGTAATGGTATCTGAGTTGATGCCAATGATTTCGAGGAATCTGTGTACAGGATCTGCTGATTCTAACAATCACCACCTCGAAGAGCCTCTGGTATTCACACAAAGGAGAAGATATTTGTTTAGTCACCACAGCTTCAAGTTCTAGTGGTCATACAATGAGTTATCGTAGGTTATACAAGAGGCCTAGTCCAAAGTGTGTAAACATTATTAATTAATCACATGTTAGTTTAATGTAGTCTTAGACTCTTAGTAGCATTAGGAAACTAGAGGACTAATTCTTCTAATGTCTACTATGTGAAAAGTGTAATCAAGATTTCACTTCATTTATTGCTAGAAAAGGTATATGAAAGCGTGCAATCCAAGGATTGTCGTGCCGCTGGCACGCGCCGAGCTGGTCCCTGGCCAGAACTTGCCACCGGCACGGTCCGGCACGACACCACCCCATTACCTCTCTTCTCCCTCTTATAACCCAGCTGGCCGACCGGCACCACCCCGTTGCCGACCGGCAATAGCGGGTATCGACCGGCAACCGACGGTGCCGGTCGAGAAGCATGCAAGGGTGGTTGTGCCAATGCCGGGGGCAAAGTCGGTGCCGCTGGCCCACCGGCACGATACTTGTCGGCCGGCACCAAAGGTGCCGGTTGGCTCGGGAATCCTTGGTGCAATCAGAACCGAGTAAAATTGATGTTAATCGAACCTGCCATTGTTAGAAGTTTGATTCAAAGAATGCTTTGATAAAAGGATCTATGGTTGATATTTTTGGAGGTTGATTGTTTTGAAGGCCATTTCCTGAATGATGTTATGTTCCTATCAACTCTAAAATATTAGATTTAACAAAGTTAACAAGAACAAAGAAGGATTAAGAGCATGTGTTGGTTATGTATGTTGGTTCTTTCACCTTGAAGTGCCATTAGATAATAGTGTTTCTTAGTTTGTCGCAGTATGTAGCATTCAAAATCTACAACGTGAGAGGTAGCGGCTTTGACAAAGCATAAGAGAGGACTTAAAACGACTCGAACCTGGACTAGCTTTTACGTTTGAGGATTTGTTTACATCATCCCTGTGGAAGCTAAAAATTACCACTATATTTCTAACATTTTTTGTTCAAGTAGGCCTTTCTTGAATTTTACTCCCTGTGCCCCTGGATCCTCAATTACTTAAAGGAATCTTGATTGCTCTAAGGAGTCCATGCTAAACCCAAAATGTTCATTGGTATTCCGTGTTGTTTTTTGTTGACAGGGATCATCTGGCGAACCATCTGCCGCAACTACCGAGCAAGGTAATTTTTTTGTAGTTCACATTCTACTGCGCTTCTGGTTGAGTCCTCTTACTGTATTCAAACGGAGATATAATCTTTTGTATTCACAATAGTGGTAGATTCGTCCACATTTTTGTTTATTTTTTTTCTGAAGTTTCAATGATTATGGCATTGGAACATGTCAAACACCCAGCTACAGAATACGCAAAGGTCCTGGTTGCCACTTGGATAGTTAACTAAATGTATATGAAAATTAAGGAGCATCAATATTGTTCTCATAATAAGAAGCCTGGGAGCATGCAAATTGGTACCAATAGACTATATATATCATCACACTTGATTTGAATGCAAATGTGTTTCTTGACACATTTGTTGGTTTAAATATAAAGACGGCCTCATGTCTGGGCCTTGAGCCCATGACACGGGCCTTGGCGTGCGACATCGAAAGTTGGCGGGGCTAAGTGCCCGATCATGACTCGTGATCGGTTCCATGGGTCATATGAGGTTCAGAGGTCTCAGAATAGCAAGCAAAGCATCCACGCGCATTATCTTCAACAATGATGCGAAGAATCTTGAAGATGGCACGGGCAAGTTTGAAGTTGGCACAACGGTCTGTGCCAAGAGCACGCGAAGAATCTTGGAGATGGCACGGGCAAGTTTGAAGTTGGCACGACGGTCCGTGCCAAGAGCAAAACTTGACGCGCCATGGGCGGATTCCTTCGAGCGGGACGCAGGGTGAACAAACCAGCAAAGCGACGAGCAAAATACACACGCCAAAGGAGCTTGGCGTGCGACATGATGCGATGCAGCGCGACACGACAAGACCCTCGCGCGGCACGGCAACACTCAAGTTGAGTGAGACTAGGAATCCTAGTCGGACTAGGACTCCAATTCCTAGTGCCACTAGGACTTTGCACATCTTGGCAAAGCGCATGGTGAGGCTTGGCGCGGGCAAAATCGAAGATGACGCGCAAGTCCTAGTCAGACTAGGACTCGGCGTGCCATGATGCGGCCAGCAAGACGCGCGACGCCATTGGGAGCAATCCAGCCGTCCAAAAGCCATAGTTCCAATTGGACTGGAATCGTAGGACTTGATGCGGCGAAGGCAAGCTTTGGCGCGGGGGTCCTTGTTGCTCGGGAGTTCTGGTCGGATTAGGACACGACTCGCTCCGACGGAAGGCGGTTGGTTATGGAGGCCAAATCGTGCGTGCCATTTAGGTAATTCTACTTGGCTTAGGATTATCATATAGGATAACACGACAAATATGGAATATGGCACATGAGAAGTTGGTTGTAACTCGCGCAAATAGGAAGGTGTCCTATTTCGAGTCAATATGTGATGGATCTTGGTGGATGTTATCCAAGGCAAGTTGCAGCACAACTTGGAGTCCTGATGAAGCGGGCGACTTCATAATTGGTCAAGCAAGAGTCCAGATAAACTTGAAGTCAATCAAGGACTAGCAGTTGGTGTTGAACAAAAAGTCCTCATAAGGGAAAGGCTTGGAGCCTTCCTCTATATAAGGAGGAGCCGGCCATGATCAAGGGGATTTGGATGGTGGCTTAGGATCGGGTTCCTTTGTAATTGAGCGATTGTAAACCAAGGGTTTGTGAGATAGAGTTGAGAGCATCTTTTGTACAATTGCATCAATAAAGGGGCGGGCGAAATCCTTTGTCTACGTCGCGTCTTCTTATGTGTTTGCATGTGAAGAAGACGAAAGAGGGCTTGTCAATAAGGGTCTTGACGCCATCATTGGGGAGGACTCGAAGAAAAATTTATGATGCACTTTCCACCTCATATGAACTATTTCTTGGTCCAAAGTTGTAAAGAGTCTAATTTGTCCCAAACGATTGGGTCAATAGTAGTCAGCGTATGATAATAAACTTAGATGGACAGGTAGAGACTATACGGAACTTGAAACTTCAGAAAACCGGCTTAGTTTTGTACAAGAGCATCAATTGGGCACAATGTTTTCCATTATATCAAGACCAATCTGCACTTTTGTCATGTTGAGGTCCTAAGTTGATTGAAAAATGATTTTGTGGCCGCAATCACTGGAAGTAGTAGAAAATTAAATTTATAAGTGGTGTACGTTTAAACCCTATATATTTATGGCTTTGTTCCATTAAACACTAAAGCACCAAAGCTTCAGCTTGCCAACAGTCATTTCCTATTACAATCTAGATTGCTATCGAGAAAGTTAAGAGGGAAAATATTACTAAGAAAAATTCAGCCAGGAGGATCAAGCAGTGCTAACTTTCTATTGTCACCAGCTAGTAAACTGAGATTTTGATAGAGCTCTTTATGTCATCATCTCTCTCTGTATCTCTATCTTGACAGTTGCATTGCCTGAGAAAGAGCAACAATTAACTGGAATTTATGATCTGGTCGCGGTGCTGACCCATAAGGGAAGGAGTGCTGACTCTGGGCACTATGTTGCCTGGGTGAAACAAGAAAATGGTCTGTACATCTAACATTCTCATGCATAATATCCTTACAATTTTGATGAATATCAGGTGTTTGTCTTATTGGTTCTGAATAAAGATTGTGCTATTTAGGTAAATGGATCCAATTTGACGATGACAATCCTATTCCTCAAAGGGAGGAAGACATCACAAGGCTGTCTGGTGGAGGTAGGTGATCTATTTTCCATAAGTTCATCAACAGTGAATAAAAGCCAAGTAGAGAAACAGGTTTTTCTTTGGCATATGATGTTTATTTACTTTTTTTTTATGTATCACCAATTACCAATCTACTCTCACAAAGTTCTTTTATCTTTATCTATATTCACTAGTTATCCGTTCACTCTTAGGAATTTCTTGATTTGCGCAAAGGATTTAAGCTCAGTTTGTAGAACAAGCGCTTAATGTCTTCTTCGATATTCTCATTTGGTTGCGTTATTAACTGTTACAGGTGATTGGCATATGGCGTATATTTGCATGTACAAAGCCCGGGTTGTTCCAAGCTAGTTTATACGGAGATTAAAGCGGAGGCATTTGTAGCTTTCCAATCGGATTTTTACACAAAATGTTTATACTCTAACGTATCCTTGTGTCAGACTTGGGCTGAGAAGAAATCTGATTTATTGCATACCTGAGCTCGGACTAGATTAACTTATTATTAGTGAGTTCGCATGGTGTGTTGTTGTCTGTTGTTGTTCTATGAGATTTGTCCTGGCTGTAAGAACTATTACGAGGGAAAGAAGGTTTGAATTCTGAAACTTGGAGGGCATATACTTCCAATTTAGTCGAATGTTGATGCCGTTGATAAATATGTCATGATCCTCCCGGAAAATGAATATCCTTGCATTCTTTCAAGCAAAGAAAGTATTGGTAATGGTCCCGCTTCTTTTCTTCCCTTGGTTTTCTTTTTCAGTTTTTATTTTGTCTATTTTACCAACACGCGAAGACATTCTGAGACGAACCACTGGACGTATCGTCGTTGACCTGTCTATGCACCATGGCTATATATCAATGAAAGCGTCCCATGAGATTGGAAGATCCACTTCTAATTTATTTTTACTTTTTTTTATTAATTCAGCCCGAAGGGTATTACTATGTCAACAAATCCAAGATCCCAATGCCGTCCTTTAGAGTTCATCTAAACGGTGCTCCAGACCGACGGCATCATCTCGCAATATCATTCGTCATGGTATTAAAGTGTCGAGGGATGTGCAGAAAAACAACTGAATCAAAACAAATGACCTTAGACCAAATACTTTTTGTCAAAAACTCCGTTGCTGGCCATAATTTGAATCCATTCATGATATCCACTGCGTCTTGCGAGTCTGACTCCACCACCAAACGCCCAATCCCCTCCTCTCTTGCGCATGCCAGAGGTCAATCGCCATCAACTCAGCTGTTATAACATCATGTGCTAGTACCGGCCTTCCGATAACCCATAATAATAGATCTCCTTCTTGCCCGCAAACAACCCTGATTGCCGCAGAGTTTAAGTGTTGAACAAAAGCAGCATCAGCTTGTACAAAAAAAAACCCCATGTTAGGGAGGCCGGTCTAGTTTAAGGTTCTTCCATCAAAACTCCTCCGCCAGCCATCGCACCCTTCTAGCTAGCACTTCAACACTCTCCCACCTTCATTCGAAGATGAGCTTATTCCTATCCTTCCAAACAGTCCACAAAGTGTAACCAATGAAAGTCTTAAACCTCTTGGCTAACGGCCTGCTAGAAGAGGAGGAGAGTAAGAGAAACAAATCGTCAAAGTTCCCACCAAGCAAGCCCAAATCCTCTTCCCCAACAAGTATGCAAAACTGCCGGTGAACCCAAGGACACTCGACCAAGGCATGTGTAATCGTCTCCGACAGTGCGCCGCAACGAGGACATTCCCTGTCGGTGGCACCACAATACCTCCACAAGGTCTCCTGGACTGGAATCTTCCCACGAAACACCCGCAAAATAAAATGTTTAATTCTCGAACCCACCGGCATCCGCCAAACTGAGTTCATCCTCTCAAAATCACCTCCCTTGCTTTGTAGACGCCTTTCCAAAAGAAAATTGTAGACGCTTGCAGTTGAGAAGGAGCTCAACCCATCGAAGGCCCACTTGAAACTATCAACATTAGAGAAGCGAGTATGGAGAAATCTCTCTGCCAATACCGGATGACAAAGGCTCATCACACGGTGAATGTTCTATTCACAATCATTCCGTAGGTCGCCCACCACCAGCCCATCTAGAGTTGATGTGTCATACAATCCTGGCCATCTCACCAAAGCCTCCTCCCCACACCTAAGTGTCATGAACGAAATTAATCCTACTATTAAGGCCGGCGCACTAGCCAAACCTTTCCACTTCTAATGGTTCATTATTTTCTTGAACAGAAACAAGCCTTCTTCATGAAAACAAGAAAGAACAAAACACCCATTTTGAGGCATGTATAATGTTCCAACTTCCAAGACATGGGAATTCATCTACTTTGACTAGACATAGAGTGCTTATTTGTGTACATGCTGACGTGGCATGTGCATTACACATGTCTGAATCGGTAGTGGATTACCGATTCTTTCATGTAGTCCATCGGTACCGATGGACTCTATCAACCAATCAGTACCTCACTACCGGTACAATTCAATCGGTAGTGAGCTACCGATTTTTCCATTTAGTCCATCAATAGACTAGATAAAAGAATCGATAATGGACTACCGATCAGGTGACATATGCATTACACATGTCACATGTCCATGTACACAAAACATTATTCTTCTATAATATGCTTGTTTGAAAATTGAGAGTGAGGGCCACGAGCTTTATCATGAGACTTACATGATTGGGTAAAGTTTTGTTTACATGGTCACGTGACATGTATAATGCAAATGTCATCTAATCGGTAGTGAGATACCGATTGGTTGATCTAGTTCATCGGTAGAACAATACCAATCGAGTAGATTAACCGATCAGTATTTCACTATCAATTCGATATGTACATTCAATCGGTAGTGAGATACCGATTGATTGATCTAATCCATCGGTAGAAGACTACATTACCGATAGGATAGATTAACCAATCGATATCTCATTATCGATTCGATTTCGATGGCATGTGTAATATACATGCTCTAGTCCATGTACACAAATCACGACTCTACATGAATAATTGAAATTAAGAGGGGCGGGTGGCCCCCTCACTTCCAATAAGTCCGCTCGTCTGAGGGTCGGGTCGGTGTGAATTATCTATTAGGGTTTTGAGATTTAATATCAATCTCGGCTTTCAAATTTATTGAAAATGTAAGGCATTTGCCCCCTAAAAGGTTTAATTAATTAAAAAAAAAATTCCATGTTACATACATGGATTGTCAAAATTTCATTGTTTGCTAGCGCTATCTGGCGGCAAGCTTGGCTACTTGACCCAATTAATCAGCGTTTAAAGGACTTTTAGCAGCGATATCAGCGGTGCGCACGTAAAATTCCGCCGCTAAAACAATAGCGGTTCGCGTGGGTGCGCCATTAAAATTATTGTTACGGCCCAAATGTACCAATATCATCTAGTAAAGCTATCATCGCCGCTAAAAGACCTTTTTTTTTTGTTTATTAAGCCTTTTGATTGTGGTGTCAGGGTTATAGCTTTTTTTAAAAAAAACTTCATATTTGATACCTATAAAATATATAAATTACCATTGAATATTTAAATTTTTTTATTTACAAAATTAGTAGTTCAAGTAGCTTACCATCAACTATCATTCTCCTCAATTGATGATATTCCGCTCCGTGATATCACATTAACAGTTTTATTAGATTATCACTTATGCACCTATCAACTAAATTATATATTTGATATATGAAAATATATAAATTACCACTTGAATACTTAACTTTTCTAACATTAATTACATGACAAATTTTCCATTAGAATTTTAACACCGTTCAAACTTCCGATCAAATTATGATGATATTGATATTTATATTTAAGATACCAATATTATAAATAAAAAAGGTCTCGTATATTTTATAATTACCAAAAATAAAATTTAAACTTTTTTATCAACGAGTTGAATAGATTGGTTAGATTAGTGGAAAAACCTTACTTGCAACAAATCCCAAATCGTAGGGAGGGAGGTCCTGGGACTAATCCAAATGCTCAAAAGCTTAATGAACTAAAAGCAAAATAGCGACATGACAACTTGTGCAAGCCAGCCATCATAGAAAATAAGAAAAATAATTAAGATAGGATCCTAAAACATTTACCATAACATAGTTCTGACGACTAAAAACCGGCATGCGTCCCAACTCGGAAAGAAGAAAGTAGTCCACATAGTAGTAGTAGTAGTTCAGACTTCAGACTACTAGGATGGCATCCATTATACTCTGCCTATATAAGTACAGTAGATGACACATGATCGTCTAGCTCCCAAACAGATTGTTCGTCACCTTCTCCCCGTGCAACAGTGTTGAAACTTAACGACAGCAAGGCATCAGCAGCTCCAAAGAGAATCATCCAACGGTTGGAAGAAGTCCACTATGATGGCACTGGTTTAAATAATAATAATAATAATCCACTCGTTAGTTCATGAAACAGTACCATTTGAAGGTCTTACAGAAAGAAGAGGAAGTCTTAAAGGCACCACTACCCTGACCTGACCTGTCCTGCTCTTAACAATAAATATGTGCATGGTATAAACACTAAAAGCTTTCCGGAAAAAAAAGGGTGAATAAATAACAAAAATCATCATGATAACAAATCTTATCCGGAAATCACTAACATCTACTGGAAGAAGTAGTAGGTCCTAATTTTCCAAAACAAACAGTTCGTCCGGCAGTAGCTTACAGCTAGTTAAAATCAAACTATACATGTATTGGGACACAGGCTTTAGCATGACCGGGTTTCACAAAGATGCATGACAAGTTTCTCTCATCGTCTTTGGTTCCTACCAAAAATTGAACAAAAACACATAATCAATGTTGGTTCCGCACAGTGTTGGGAATCCTTATCAATCGGTGTTGTAGGTCTAACTAAACAAGTCTATCCAACAAAAGTTCAAATGAGAGAAACTAAGACTAAAAAAGGAAAATATTGTTAAGAAACATAATGACAGCAACGTACTATATGTGGACGTGTCAATTTGTTCTGGCAGCTCCTTGATGTCCACCTCAAACCTCTCTTGAACCTTCACAGATTAAAGATAACATGCAACGATCATTTGCAGCCCCATTAGATGATAATAGTAAAGCGTCACTGTTACAGCGATGATTACCTGATTAAGAACATCCGAATCAGAGGCTGAAGAAACAAAGGTGATAGCAAGACCTTTGGTTCCAAATCGACCAGCCCTGCCAACCTACAACAATAGTTGAATAATGACTTTAGAAGCTGATAAACACGGAAGTGCAATGAATTAATCAATTCAGAGGGATGAAGTAGCTAAATTACCCTGTGCAAATAAGTGTCCGCCGAATCAGGCATATCATAATTTATTACAATATTAACACGCTCAATGTCAATCCCCCTTCCGACCAAATCAGTGGCAACGAGTATCCTTTTGTGCCCTTCCTTGAAGCCTTTGTACCTTGTCAACCTACAAGGTAAAGCCACAAACAGAAACTTATATTTAGCCTCAATTTAAGTAGGAGAAGAAGAATTTGCTAGCAGAAGATAAAAAGGGCACGAAGACAAAATCAAACAATCATTTAATTTATGAAACCAAAGGATTCATACAACATCAGATTAAATTCCCAAATCAAATAACAATGTAGACTAAGAAATCATCAAGCTACAATTATACAAAGACAAGTAAAGATATCAACAACAGAATAAATCTATTAGATTGCACATCACAACAATTTTCACTCTAACAAGTTTCACTTTGAGGAACTTTCGAGAATGACAGCGAGAAAACAAAGACCCCCAATAGTAAGAAAATTCAACCTCATACTTATTTACCTGGAAGAGGGGAGCTAAAATCAAGCATAAAGAAAGACCGGACAAATAAAAATAAAAAACTTCAAGCAGTAAAAGCAACAGAATCAAAGGCGGAAATGATAGGATCCAGATGAAATAACAGGTTCAGAAAGAGCAGAAGTAATTCATACTAGTTAGTCATACATCATTTCTACTCATTTATGAAAAATAATAGGAACCAAGAATTTCCCTAGTAGGAATCAGGTTAATCCCAGAAACAGGATTCCAAGGACAGAAGTACTGGTCAATGACAGAAGTTTATTTTAAGTATGCTTGACAAGATGGGTCAGAGGTGACAAACCTTTCTTCCTGTGACATTCCAGAGTGAATGCAGATCGAAGGGAAGTTGCATTCGACTAACAGCTTGTTCAACTCCGCAGCTCTATTTACGCTTTTAACAAAGATCACCACCTGGTTGAAATCCAACGCGTCAAGGAGATCGTTCAACTTGCGGTTTTTCTCCAGCTCGCTCAATTTGATATAGTGCTGCAGCAAGTAACATCCTTTGATGAGAAGAACGACCAAAAGTTCATGCGAAGACCAATATACTAAAATAAGTGCTGCTGGTTACCTGCACTAGACCATGCAAGGTCAGCTTGGCCTCATCGTCCACATATATTTCCATTGGCTGAAAGGGAACAAACGTCAGATTAAAGAAGATTAGGGGCTTGTCCTCATGCTAACTGAATCCAGAACCAAATGAATGAAGCACGAGCATCTTCTACACCAGGACTCCAATCTGTTTAACTTCTCATAAATATCTTCCTTAAGGTACTCGTATAATTCACCAGTAAGCCATGCTAAAAAGCCACTAAATAACATGGTACAGCTGATGGCACACTCCTCAATACAGCCTTCTGCTTTGCACTGGATGACTTGACTGGATGACATGGAACACAGCAGCATGACCACTATTCACCACAGGGGCTGATGCATGCAAAGTCAGGAGGTTCCCAAAACTAGATGTGATGAACCTATGGACAGCAGGCTAAAAAAGCACCACTAAGACCATCCCAACTCTAATGATGAACACCAACCTCAACCCCAACCCCGAGAGACTAACAAAAATAAAAGAGAACGAGTCCCCAGCTCTTCACTGAACGCTGGTGTGACAACAAGAAGGCTAGCTGGTGAACCATACTCCCACAGAAGCTCAACACAAAAAGGATGATCCTTAATTTCAGTAGGGCTAGACATGGGACATTACATCTTGCATGAATCTCTTGCAAACAGGACGGATTTCCTTGCTGAGTGTCGCCGAAAACATCATGACTTGCTTGTCATGAGGTGTCATTTTGAAAATCTCCTGAACATCTCTTCGCATGTCTACAGCACAAGCACAATGTTAAATGAAAAAAAATCGGTAACATAGGTAATCAATTTAACAATAAATGAGAGAGAAAAAATCTTGAAAGAAATACTTCATAATATTGATGAAAACTTTATAAAAGCATACCCAATGACTCCAGCATCTTGTCACATTCATCAAGTATAAAATGCCTCACATTCTTCAAAGAAAGGTCTTTGTCTCTAGATAATGCGAGTATTCTTCCTGGAGTCCCGACAACAATATGAGGGCACTCATTCTTCAGTATATCCTTGTGTTTAACGATATGAACTCCACCATAGAAAACTGCAACTTTAATGTCTGTCATGTACGTGCTGAACCTCTCAAACTCGTGACAGATCTGCAACAGTGAAATATAAAAAATAAACTTGCAACGAAATTGAACAAAGTTTCCAAGCACAAACATGCCACAACAGCAGCAAATGAAACTGCAAGCCCAAAATTAGAGGCGCTATACCTGATAGGCTAACTCCCTTGTGTGGCACAAAACAAGTGCAGCAACTTGGCCTTGAACAGGCTCAATTTGCTGAAGAGTCGATAGCACAAATACAGCAGTCTTTCCCATCCCTGACTTCGCCTGGCAGATCACATCCATACCCAAGATGGCTTGAGGTATGCACTCATGTTGTACTGGTGGAGAACCAAACAAAATTGGAGCGTAGCACCCCCGGTAAGTATAAGATAATCTTCTGGGTCCATTTAATGGAAAGGTTTACCAAATTCGCCTCGAGATGTGATAGTTTGTTTACCTGAAAATAATTATTACATACATTACTGAAAGAAGTTGACTATATTTAAAAGCAGAATGGTGAAGAGCACTAGAAAAAAAGCACACAAAAATATGCTAAACATTCATAGAAGAGCACAAGATATTTTTTTAGTATTTAATGTATTATAACCTCATAGCGAAGGCATCATTTTCAGTTTTTAATGCACAAGATAATTCCAAATACAACTCCTTTTGTACCACATAAGAGCTAAAACCAAGAAAAAATATATACATAAAATGAAGACCTGCTTAATAGAAGGATCAAAGCATCATGTTAGATCAATCAAGAGTCACTAAATTAGAGAATGAAATAAAGAAAACAAACAAAGAGATGAGCAACAATGAGAGTACTCATCCCATGTGACCAGTATTTTCAGAAACGAAATGACAGATTTGGAACAGAAGACAATCATATAGTAAACTCGAGCTAAATGCACTAAAATTTTCAAATTCATTAAAAAGGATGACAAAGGAGGTCAAGTACATTGCCAGAACCAAAAGAATGAAAGTCTCAAAAACTAAAAGAAAAACTGAGATCAGAAACTCAACATGGGTTACAATAAGAGGTAAATACTAAAAGAAGCAACTAATTATTAACTACAGGTTATTTAACAGAATATCACCAAGAGCAGACTACGTGAATAACCAAAAAGTGCTCCTGGTTATAGCAACTTCACATAACATCCCTCAGCACATGGAGCTTAATGTAAATGTTTACTTCAAAATATACAACTATGGCAAGAAAGCTGCAGTTATGTTGACAAAAACATTTATGCTCAGAAAGCATACACCACGAGTGAGTATAAGTTATAAGCTTGCCTTCTGAAGGATGCTCGAAACCTGAATCCACAATAGCCCGGAGAAGCTCTGGCTTCAAAAGGAAATCTCTGAACCCGGAGCTGTGAATCCCGACGTAACCCCTGAAGGACAAAAAAGCTAGAAGTTAATCCAAGGAATACAATACTCCCAAATAAAATAAAAGTTTGAGTTAATCAAAGGGAAATGGTACATTCAAAGGATTGAGAATCAAACATAATGATAGCAAGATACGACATTATGTATGGTTCAGTCTGCAGTAACTTTAAACACCAAAACAGTGTCCAACAACATAGATCAAAATTAATATCTCTGGCTCTTTCCATGGTTTACTTCAGTCTGTCTGATCAGTAAAAAATGAAGACATCAACAAAACAAATCCTCTCTATTTAGACTTGTATATATATTCTCTAACAAGCAAGACAAATTACAAGGAGAAATACCCCTTTGTAAGAAAAGAGTATTGGGTAAGAACAAGTTGAGAACAGAAGAAAATAGTCTCCTGATTCCAACGCAACCAGGAGAAAGATGAAGAGAGAGATGTTTGTCCACGAAATAGTGGTCCAAAAATAAAACCTGGGTATGTTGGCAGGGATGCTATATTTTTTTTTTATATCATGAGAAGGCCCCTTCAGTTCTCCACAAGCGATTGGACTCAAGTACATAAACCCAGGCATCACAAACAAACAATTAAATGACCAGAGCCTCATAAAATCCCAGATCTGAGATATCTAACCGACTAAAACCAAGAATAAGATAAAACCATATGATATCACCTCAAGAACCATAAAGGTTGATGCTGTAAATGGATTGGGTGAGAAAATAGAGACGGTTTAGCTTACTTCTTGGCCGTATCGCCAGTTCCCTTAGCCGCTGCGGAATCCGGGGCCTTCTCTTCGTCCTCCTCGTAGTCGAGAAGCTCCTCCTCGTAAGCCTCGTTGTCTCTTGCTTCACCCATCCTCTATCGCCAGAAAAACCAAGATCAGATCGGCTTAAAAACACACAAGAAAGCTCCACGAATCGAACAAGAGTCAACGAGCAGCAACTGACCTTGGAGTAACACGAAGACCGGGGATTGATCTAGGGTTAGGGTTTTGGAGCGTCTGCAAAGAAAAATAAAGAAGAAAATATCGGAGACCCTTTGGCTAGGGCTTCGAGCTGGGAAGAGAGACGAAGGGCGAGCGAAAACCCTAAAAAAGTCTAGGGTTTCAAGAGGCGGTCTGGATAGAAGCGAGTGCTGTGGAAGGGCCGAAAGTTATATAGGCGGCAGCCGACACGAGATTTAGCGCAGCATTGCTTACGGTGGTCCCGCGGTTGGTTGGAGCAATTTGAACCGTTTATCCAGCTATTTAGATTCCACACCTCGGGTTCGATCCGGTTGGGCGGCTCAGAAAAGGGATTTTTTGGGGGTATATTAGTACATACCCTTCAAAAATAACTTTAATTATCCAAATCAGTTTATAAAACCATAAATTACTTTAGATAATTTAAATACTTTTTTTTATTGTATTTATGTTATTTTAAGTAACTTCCTCTTGAAATGATCAAAGTGTTTATTTATTTTTGTAAATATATGTATAGAAAGTGGTCGTGGAGTTATAATTTAAATTCTAAAAATATATATAAGGTGATGCCTGGAAAATGATCATATATATTATTAGATGAGCCCCGTGCCACCTAACCATCCACCCATACTACCTTTAACCATCCACATCCACTATGTCCTCCTTTCTACTTCTCTTTCTTTATGACTCAGTTGTCATATAAGAGAAAATACATAAGTCAAATTATGACTCATAAAACCTAATATTATATAAGTATTTACTAATAAGTCCCCATGCCACATGGGAGAGTACTCTCATCACCTTCCACAATAACTCATCACTAACCCCCTCTCTCCCCCCACTAACTCCCCCTCCATACGTAGGCTCCACGTAGGATAATCCTCTCCACGTAGGCTCTACATAGATGGTTAACTTATAACCATTCTGTTATATAATGTTGATTTAGATGGTATATAATATTGCACTGCTTTTAAAAAGTATCTTAGTGATTTATTTTTAGTTCAAGATTTTTATTTTGATCCAATGGAAAAAAAAAAAAAAAAAAAAGATAAATCAGACATTAAAGGTTAAATTTTTCCATCTTCTCCCCATCCTAGTGGAAATCGCCACAATCACCACAACTTATCCCACAGTAGATGCCTTCTAACTGATTTTATCGAAGATCTATGGATTGAAGACCTTCCTGACTTTGATATTGCTATGGAGTAGTTTTTTGTTGCGATCAATCATGAGCATGCCTTGGCTGCCAATGATTCATGGCCGGAATGATTACAACAGGAAAATTAAAAACTTTCGTAATTAAAATTTGCTAAAAATAACCAAAGTGTTTGCCCTGGGTTATAATACGTGCGTATATAAAGGCCCAATATAATTTAAATGACTCATGTAGGATTTAGTTACGTTATTCTTATTTATATTTTCTATTAGTTGTTTACGAAACCAGAAACCATTATTTTTATACCCTATCCTCAGGCAAACAAAGGGTTAAAAAGATGTTAAATTATATTCACAAAAATTAACGTTTAATGTGTACTCTACCTCTTAAAAATATCCTCGCCCATGACACATATCCAATCTGTTTCAAATAGCTCGTATTTTATCTAGATTTTCAGTATGGTTTTCTGATCGAGTTCTTCTAAACTTTGATACATTTTCTTCGAAATTGATTGATTTAAGTGAATCTTCAAACCATGTTATAAATAAATAAATATATATATATATATATATATATATATATATATATATATATATATATATATATATATATATTATCAATCTTATATAAGGAGCAATAACGGTTAACCTGCATTAATTCATATCCCCTAAGTTTCTTTATATATATTCTCTAAGTTTGCTTTATATAAACCTGCATTAATTCATATCAACTTAAGTTCTATTAATATTATCTTATGTAATATGCAAATACTTATATTTATATTTATTTTATATACCCTAAGTTAGACTTATAATATTTTATTGGCTATGTTTTATGGTGGCAGTGAACAAAAAGCTATGACCAACCTTCAAACCCTGTACCACCTACGGGGTTTGTTAAAATTTTATATTAACAATAACTAAAAACTGTGACATGGACACATGTGAGTACTAGTCAACCTTATAAGGACCAATAACGGTTACAACCGTTTCCCTTCTATTAGTTTATTTATATGTATATTTTCCTAAGTTAACTTTGTATATTTTTATCATATTCCCTAAGTTAGTTTTAAATATACATCCTTATAATCATAAGCCCGGAGATTAGTTTTAAATATACATACTTATCTACGTTATAAGATCCAAGGTAGTTACTTTTATGACTCATCATCTGAGTCATAAACTTATACACACATGACATATACGTGGTATAAAATTATAATTAAATAAACAAAAAAAAAGGATAGTGGCTGATGTGGCGTAAGTTATAATAGAGATAGTAGGGGCGGACAGTTAGCCGTGCCAGATGACACGGACCCATCACCTAGTATATATATATATATATATGCACCAGGTGAGCCACCAGACTTTATATTGTAGATAAGTGGGATCCGATGATATGAAATATACTCATTCGTCGTTTGTTTCAGATTGGGCAAAATTAGCATCTTAGAATCACGAATGATTCACATATGAACATAAAATTACAAATAATGCAACGAAATGATTGATATGGTTGATTCGTGTACGCCCATGCCCTTGACACGATTGATTCGTCTCTCTGTCTACATCTATGATTTCTTCCGTTGACCTTTAACCCCAAACTATTTTATACCAGACACTGAAGCACTATTCTCAACCCAGTAGCTCTCATTTATAAGTTATCAATCATGAAGTAAATAAGAGAATCAAAGGAATACTGCTTGTTTATTTTAACATATTATTGTTCATTCACGTATTATTGTCTCACATAGCAGTTATAGAATACTAACAACAAACAAGTTCCCACAGATTAGTTTTCTTGTCATGAAAACTATGTCATCCAAATGGAAGATCTTAGAGAAAACATCTTTCAAGTATCCCCCAACTTTCTCTTTGCAAATTTGCACGAGAATCAACCATCTCACCGCCGCCCTTGCGGAGGGCTGACCATTTATCGTCCTCTCTCGGTGGCGTCCGAAGTCCGAACCCCTCTCTTTAGCCCTTGTTTGGTTGGAGGATAACCTCACTTTATCCCTCTTATCCTTATTTTTTATCCAAACATCAAAAGTAATGATTACGGGATTATCCTCATTCCGCGTACCATCACTTCTCTATTTTTTCTTACCCCCATTCCTTAACCCCATTTTTTCTAACTCTATCCCCTTTTAACCCCACTTTTTTTAACCCCATACCAAACGGGCCCTGATCGTTCAGGATCTCGCCCATAACAATTCCATCTATGTAAGTGACACACATTGGTTGTGAAACCGTAATAGCATTAATTTGACTTCCACCGTGAGATTGAAGCCTTAGATCCCCGTCATTAGTTGTCTCCAAACTTTGTCTTATAGAGTTTGATTGATTGATTGATTCATCCATCCATATCACTATTCCCTATCATATATAACAAACCAAACAAGCCACTCTTGTATTACTCCCTTTCTTTTTTTCTCAACCACGTCATTTTTTCTTATACAATCCTAGCCCGTGCTCCGCCAAATACAATGTACAATATAAAGTTATTCATCAACTATATGCTGCTCGGCTTATATAATAATAAGCCGGGCCGTGTCACATGATACGGGTAACCATCACCATCACTACTCCTCTCACTCTTTTATAACCACCACCACCACCACTCCATTCCACGCAACTTGATCTCGATCACATGATATATCAAGTATAATTTAGATCAGGCATCCTCAACCATGGGATAAAGTGCAACTAATCTTATATAATAAAAGTTACATACTCTTTAAAAAATGATGAAATATTTTGGTAATTTTATAATTGATAATTCTCTATCCAAACGATTTTAGATTATTGATGCATAAGATTTTAGATTATTTTAGAAGGATATATAAGCAAAGATGAAATGAGCGTAATAAAGGCTCATCATTATTGGAACCACGAACGTTTAATAACAAAAGAGCGGAGGTGCTATTATCAGCAAAAATCGATGGATGGAAGAACCCCTCTTCCAGTTCTAACCCGAACTCCAACCTTTCTCGCTTCTCCCCCTCCAAATCCTATCTGAATCCAAAGAAGAGCCTCGCCTTTGCCGCTCAAACCCCCCGTCGATCTCCTCCCGATATTGGGCAGCCCGCAAGATTCAATCTTTCCCTAGTTCGTCGCTTCCAATCTGGAGATTCGTCTAGTGGCGCTGCTGTTAAGTAGGACGATCAAAGATTATATATACATCACTAGGGTAAGGTTTTGGTGCCGCAAATAGTTAGTTTTGGGTGAGTAGTTTGATGGTATTGGTGAAAATTTCAGCTTGGATTTCTTGGTTCTTGTTCTTGTTCTTTGTGCAAGTGGGAAATGGTTTCTTTGAGACTTGTTATTTCGCCTGTGAATTGAGATCGTCACGCGACATGATTCCTTGGAAAAGGACGTGATACTTCTAGGACAGTGATAAGGTTTTTTGGGAGCCAAGACGTGGGTATGCTTGAGAAAGTGCTCGAGTTATCCATGTCCCAGGAGTTAAAGAATTTGCCCAGAACTTATGACGAAAAGTGGTGTGATTGATTCCTAAGAGGCTGGATGTTGGCATCAGGGAGGGATGTAGAAATGAACACGACGATGGATGAGATTAATCTGCTCCGGCAGGCCCAGCGCCATCATTTGGTGATGAGGGGGATTGGGGAAGAGATAGACTTAGAGATAGGCCCGGGTGATGATGACCCTTCATTCGCCAGCACCCCTCTTGTTGGTGTACCGACGCAGGATTCCAGTGTCGCTGAGGAACAAGAGGATCACAAACAGCTCCTTTTGGCCTCTCATACGATGAATGAAGAGCAACAAGAGCTCGTGAAGTTGCCTCCGGCAAAGAGGAAGAAGAAGGTGGTGAAGAAGTGGAGGGAAGAGTGGGCAGATACATATAAGTGGGCTTATGTGGATGTCAATGAAGGCACTACTAGAATATTTTGCTCAGTGTGCAGGGAGTATGGTAGGAAGCATAGAAGGAACCCTTATGGAAATGAGGGTAGTAGAAATATGCAGATGAGCGCACTGGAAGAACATAACAATAGCCTTCTCCACAAAGAGGCTCTTCGGCTCCAAATGGCATCCAGGGACAAAAATATGGCTGCAGTGGAGAGACCTGTTTATGTCAAAGGTAAGCACCATATAGATTATTACCCGATTATTTCAGTATTCGTACTCACTGATTTAATCACACAAGGTTCATTTAAACATACTCCCCTATCAGTTAACTTTTAGCCGGCGTCACAGGCTAGTTCCTATATTAAATTTCAGGTTTCATCTTTAAACTGCTCTAAAGACTGATGCTTATGAAAGTTCGTTGTGTATTCTTGAATCATCATGCTTGGATCACCATCGTAAGGTGCTGATAAAATTGATGACTGACTTGTCCATCATGTTGTGCTAAAGTTGTTTGTTTGTTTGTTTGTTTTTTCTTGTGCTACGCAACCTTGAAGCCTTGATGTCAAAAACTGCTGGTTCAATTGTTGAAGCTGTACTAAGAAGGGACCCTCATGAAATCGAGTTTATACAGTCAATACAAGAAGTTGTTCATTATTTAGAGCCTGTGTTGGTGAAGAATCCTCAGTAAGCTATCTAAGAGTTACATTTCTACATGTTGTTAAAAAATATTCGCATCTTTAGTTATTGACTTCCGTTGAGGATGAATGCCTTTTACCTTCAACTATAAGAGAACTGTTTTGGATCTTTGTCAGATACGTTCACATTTTGGAGCGCTTGTTAGAGCCTGAGCGATCAATTGTCTTTAGAGTGCCATGGGTTGATGACAAGGGAGAGACACATGTAAATCGAGGCTTTCGTGTGCAATTCAGCCAGGCTATGGGTCCATGTAGAGGTGGTCTTCGGTTTCATCCAACCATGAATTTAAGTGTCGCAAAGTTTCTAGCTTTTGAGCAGGTAGACTGTAAGCGAGTTTGTAGCTTTTCTTTTACTATTGTTTTAGAATCCTACCTTTCCTCTCCATTGAGATCACAGAAATTCATATTTTGCAGAAAACCAGACACTTGAGAACTTTAGTGCTTAAAGGTGTTATTATCTTTGCCCATGCCCCTAGTTTCCTTAACAATATTTAGCAGAACAGTAGCTGCAGATATTTCAGCTGATTTTATCAATGTACGGAATCCGGATGGATACATTAGTTAAGACAAGAATAATCTCTCTTTAGCTTTTCTCTTTTTTCCTCTCTTTTGGAGATATTACCCAATATGTTATCTCTGTCCTCAAGACTCTGAAGAATGCTTTATCACTTCATAAGCTTGGAGGTGCTGGTGGTGGGAGTGATTTTGATCCAAAGGGTAAAAGTGAAAATGAGGTACAAAATTTATAGATTTCTGTTTACGGTGCGCTTATTATTTCAATGATGTCAATTTTTAAAAGTTCGTAGTTGGCAGATAATGCGCTTCTCTCAGAGCTTTATGGATGAGGTACATCGATATTTGGGGCCTGATCAGGTTAGCAAAAAGTTTCCTATCATCAGTGCATTTTCCATTGCTAAAACAGTTGAATTTCGGGTTCTGAATCCACATATTTGTATCTCCTCTGCTCATTGTAGGATCTTCCTGCAGAAGATATGGGTGTTGGTCCGAGGGAAATGGGGTATTTATTTGGACAGTATAGGCGCCTTGTCGGTCATTTCCCGGTACTATGTCCCCATCAATTGTGATAGCTGGAAACGCTAGTGCTGGTCAACCAGTCCATACTGCTTTTGGACATGTTAAATTACGATCTTCCATGATTTCCTTAATTGGAATGCTTTTTTTTCCTGATCTATTGTGTTGGTCGTCTGGGTTAGGTGAATCGAAGTTTGAACTGCTGGATTATTGAGATTCCTTACGCTGAGGGACTGCTATGTCTTCTCTATTCATCTATATATTCCCAGTTCATCAAACATGGTGGATACTTCTTGGTTGGATGGGTTTGAATTTTCCAAACATTAAGTTCAGTGTCCTTATGGTGTAGCATTTATGGTGAACCCTTTCATTGCCAAAAGTCACCTTGGTCAGCAATTTGGCACTTGCAACCAGGTTCAACTGTGGGCAGTGGAAAATCTAATGCTTTAGAACCTGGATTGCTGATAGTCAAGACCAACCTCGCATAGTGGAAAACCTCACATTTTAATGCTTTAAAATCTTGTGGGCATACTCTAATTACTTTTGTGCATTTCTTGCTACCTTTTATCGTGGAAATGACATTCATAGCAACAAGGCTAGAGAAAATGTATGAGTATGAGCTTTTTGCTAGTTTATCCTTCTAATGTGGTTTATGATTAATTTGCAGTAACAATCTGTCTTGCTTGCATCTCACTGAGATGTTTCTATAGACAATCTGTGCTTCTGTTTCTTCTCTCAAATAGCAACCCTTGGTTCTCTAGCTGTTTCATACTTTATGACCACGCTTAACCATACAGAGCAATTTTACGGGGCCAAAGATGTTGTGGGCAGGGTCTAGTCTTCGAACTGAAGCTACTGGCTATGGAATGGTACATTGTTCTCCTGCTGACTGCAGTTCTTTTGTTTGCATTTGGATTAGAGATTGCCTTTGATATTACTATTTCTTTTTATGCTGTTTCAATTGAAGTTTTTAAGCAATTCTGAACTCTCTCTGTACCTTGGCTGCAATCTCAAAGATGGAATTTTCTTTCACAGGTTTTCTTTGCACGGCTCATACTTTTGGAGATGAATAAGGAACTCAAGGGGTTAAGGTTTCAATTTTCTCCAGTCCAATTAAAGAGAATATGGATTTGCTGTACCTTCTTTTTTGTTAATCAATTACCTGAATGGTTTTCTATTCTTCATGGATTGAAGTTGCTGCTTGTCATTTCATATAACTCTCCTTAGGACCTTTGTATACATGTGGTCAATTCTTTATCGTGACAAGTCTCAACCTATATAAGTGTCTCGGTGCCAGATATTAAACATAGATGGCCAGCTTGCTCCTTGCATAGTGATTTCACTCTTTGATGTTGTTAGAACTTAGAATGACCATAACTTTGATATGCATTGGTTTTGTCCTGTATTGAAGTCCTTGCCACTTGATACTTGACATTGATCACACACATTTTTCAATCCGCAATCTGAAGTCCTTGGCTTCATCGAACTTCTGCCATTAACTTGTGCTTCCTCAACAGATGTGCAGTAAGCGGTGCTGGGAAAATAGCAATGCATGTCTTAGAGAAGCTTTTGACTTGTGGTGCTATCCCTATCACCATATCAGGTATTCCTTGACTGCTTTATTTTGGCTGTTTGGACGTTGTATGGCTTTACAGCCTTGCAAATGCTGCGTAATTGGTATTGTAACTCAATTCAGTTGTCCGTAAAGAATGGGGAAAAAACTACCAAAGATACAGTCTTTCATACTGTTAAGCTTGTGACCTTAACCTCATTGGTCTAAAAGTTATTTATCCAAGATTTTTTTCTACCCTTGGATTGAATGCCTCTTCGCTGTCTGATATAAAGTTGTCCCTCCTTGGCCTCTCTTAAGGTTGATAAGATCATGGGGAAGTATGGTAAGAACAAAAATAAGACAAGCAGAAAACGTGACACATATATTTTACGTGATTCACAAAAATATTCTGGCATTATGAGAGAGATTTATATAATTTCCCTTTCCATTATATATGTGCCAGAATTCGGGAGTGTGTGCAATCAAATCAGCTCGACTCTAAGAGTTCATGGGTCGAATTGGCGATGGAATTTAAGGCATCTAATGTACAACACGCAGTAGACAAGTATATATATCTAAATAATAGCCAGAGAAATAGCTTGCTGGTTTTTCATACTAGCACTTCAAACCAAAATTATGTAGTCCAAGACTCAAAATAACTGCCAGTGTTAATTACCTTCTCTTTTCATTTCAATTGATCCCGTTTTGATTGTCTTGCGTTTTAACAAAAATGTGAAGTTGTGGGTTCAACTATTTTGATCCGCTAAAATTTGTGTTTCAAGATCTCAAAATAATAAGTCCGGAAGATGTTCATCCTTTTATTAGGAGGGTGATATCAAGAATTGGTTAGCCAGCTTTTGTTTCTTTCTTGCTTTAATTGCTGCAGAGGGGTCAGCTAGGGCAAATGATTAATATCTGCAGATTCTACACACTTATCTGCTTATTTTCTATTTTATTCTGATGCGTTAGCAGATTCCAAGGGTTACATAGTAGATGAAGATGGTTTTGATCATGTATTTCTATTTTATTCTGATGCTTTAGCAGATTCCAAGGGTTACATAGTTGATGAAGATGGTTTTGATTATGTAAAAGTTTCACTTCTTAGGGACATCAAGGCTCAGCAAAGAAGCTTGAGGTTGAATTTATTCCTTGTTTACTTGTTTCTATTTTCACATTTTTACCGTGAGTATAAACCTTCAAGTTATGTTATTTAACAGAGAATACTCGAAATCTTATGCCCGAGCAAAGTACTTTGAGGATGCAAAGCCATGGAGTGAACGATGTGATATTGCATTTCCCTGTGCTACACACAATGAAATCGACCAAGCTGATGCCCTTGCTTTGGTTAGTTCTGGTTGTCGTATGCTGATTGAAGGTAGGCAAATTGGTTCATGCATGAGATTTTGCAATGTGTTTCCCTTAGTTTCTGTTATACATACACACAAACTCTTATATATACTCCCCCCTGACAAGCAGGTTCAAATATGCCTTGTACGCCCCAAGCAATCGATATCCTGAGAAAGGCTAAAGTTCTTGTTGCTCCAGCGAAGGCAGCTGGTGCTGCAGGGGTAATAAACCTGCTTGTTTGAGTCTGTGATGATTATATGTCTTCATGCTGATAATAAAACTCGATGTGAAAGGGGATGCTTTCCGTGATCGTGTCTACGATATGGCCCTTATTTGTCAGGATAGATAATGGATGTAGAATATGCATTGTGTAGAATGGAATGGTTAAGAACTTAAGATAGCTTTTATGATGATTTTTCAGTTGGTTTTTCTTGAATTGCATCTGTACCTTCCAAGTTCTGCTATGTCTTGATTTTACTTGTTCAATAAAGATTTTCCATTTTTGTTGGTCATAGATTCATGTGCTAGTCTTAACTAAGTTGCTTGTATTTTCTTTCTAGAGTCTGTCATTCACTGTTCAACGAGGTCATTTATTATGGGAAGTGTGATTGTAGGTTGCAATGAAATACTACTACTAATCGAGGTCTTACACTTTTACACACGTGCAGCACCGTTTCTTCTACAAGTAGAAAACTCTGCCCATCGTGTCTCATTGAACATCATGATCAGAAGAGCAAGTGGATTTAAATGAGAAAATGGTAAAAGACCAAGCTAAAAAGAATACATGGTTGGTGGTCGCATTATAACACCTTCCACTAGTACCAACTTCTGCCCATCATTCAACATTTCTAGTTCTAGTCACAAGAACAGCCTTTTTACCATTTATGGTACCTGTAACCCAACAAAAATATTCAACAATCTTGGAACTAAATTCTGCACAGTTTTTGCCAGTTGCAGATTGTTTTGTATTATTACTGCTCATTGCTTTCTTAAGTTTTGTTTGACACCAAGGTTATTAGAGGTTGGAATTCCTTCCTTTGTGAATTTTCTAAGCATCACTTCGCCTTGGTCCTGTATTCGAGAAAATACAGAAGAAAGGCATCTATCAAAAGCATACTCATGGTTTCTCTGCAATTAATCTTAGTATTTCCTTGAAATTAATTTTAGTATTTCCTTGACATTAATTTTAGTACATTGTCAATGCTTTTTTTTTCGCTTTGGCATTGCGATTTATAATTATCATGATATCAGTGTATGGTATTTCATATCAGATATTTTTGTTCACTCAAAACATTACTCAGTGATAAAAGTTCGCCTAATTTTTGGGCAATTAGATGAATGCTTAACATTACTAAGCACGTCATTTTCTAGTGATGATTTACATTGCCGGAGATCTCTTTTCTTTTGCCAATAACTTGTAAAACACGTGGCAGGTTGCTGTTGGAGAACTTGAACTCAATCATGAGTATAATTTGATGCAGTGGTCCCCTGAAGACTTTGAGAATAAACTACAGGTGGCTTTTGTCCGAGATTTTATTTTCTTCTTCAATTTAGTAGCTTTGTTGATAGACTTAAACTAGGTGGATTATGTCTTTACTTCTGTTAATGCTGTCAAAAGTAGTCGCTATAGTTGAAAGTCTTAGATGAGAAGTCTGCACTTTTACTGTTGACAATGGCGCTCTAATTTTTGGTTTAACATGTTAATAAAATGTCCTGCAGTATATATTCTAATGCCTCTCTTTACATTTCAATTGACACCTTATTGTTTGATGCTAGTGAAAGATATGTTAATTCATGATTGTGATGATGTTGATGTCCCCTAAATCTTTTGTAATTTTTGCCTTTTCATCATCATTTCTTGTGACAGGAGTTGATGAAGCACACATATGAAAGGGCGTTGAAAGCAGCAAGTGATTATGGTTTTCTTCGAGACAACCCTGAGTAAGTTCGTCGTCCATTGGTATGTGCTATCTGGATGCTCTTCAGGTTATGTCTGACTTGCCTAGTGAGAGTGCTATACTCTGAATGTTGTGGTTTGTATATGCTTCAACGAACAAATAGGTTGGTCGTATCCAAACTTCGACTGGCTCTCTGGCACAATTTTGTTTGTCATTCAGTATTTTATTTCTGGTTCATCTTTCTTCGGGTACAAGATCTTCAACATGAAGTTATCTGTAGACAGCAAACCAAAGAACTAAGGTGTTCAAGCTATATAGGGTCATGTCATTGGTCTATATTCAATGCAGGGATGCATTTTGTCCACTTTAATGTAGACCGAATAGCCATTGTGCTTTCATGCCATCAGATTTACTGAGCATTGCTATTTATACCACCTCAAGCTAGATAGGAAATTTTCTGAAAATATTGCAGTTTTAATTGCTTCATGAATTATGCTACTCAGTACTTAAGCTCAATTTTTGCCTTTCTGTTCATGTTGCAGATCTCTGGTGCATGGAGGTAATATATGCGCTTTTATAAATCTTGCTCAGGCTATGATCGATCAAGGATGCGTTTGAGTCCAGATTGTCAGGACTAGATAGCTGATAGCCATCGCCGACGCCTCCTGCAAGTGAGCATGAAACTATAAAAGCAGCGCGCTTGTGCTAAAATTTACTTAATGTGGCCACAAGTAGGCCAAAACCCTGCCAAATTACATGGTTCAAAAAAGGGTTGATGTTGCTTCTGCGGAGGTCCTCATTCTGTTGTAACATAAACATATGTATTAATAGCGTGTTTACATAACAAAACCTGTTGATTGATCTAATCCGATCTACAGCCTTTGGCTCATCTAATCACAAAAGAAGAAGAAGAAGATCTAGTTCCATCTGTGCGTTAACATATGATGTGTATTTCACTCTATTGTGAAGAATTTAGAAGTTCATGGACGAATAAAATGCATCATTCTTTATCAGACTGGCTGCTTATGGCTTTAAAGCAATGTCATTTTAAATTTTTTTTTCTTCTAGTTTTATGGATGTTGTTGTCTTGCTTTCAAAGCACATTTACTCTGAACCTGTATGGCCCTGTTTGTGGAAGCAATGTCTATGATGTGATCTTGATAAGCTGAACTACGCCAAACAGGTCAATTGCTTCAAGAAATAACTTACTGTTGACTAGGCCAGAAACTACAAACACTTGAATAAAAAAATAAGAGTTTTCCAAATTCTTGAATAAATCACATTTGCTGATTCCATCAAACGATAAGTACATGAAAAAGTCATCGTGGCAAAGATTATTCTATATAAAATAAGAGTTTTCTAGCAAAAATATTTTACAGGACCATCACTTCGATCAAATTCTTCATTCTTCTCGACTTTGGACATGTTTTCTCAAGCTTGCTTTGCAATGTGTCTTAAATACATGAGAATATCGAGATACAGGGATCCTTTCAGTAAACTGGTCATCATGGAGCATCATAACTAAGAAATCTAGATAAAAAGGGCCCCATGTTGATGCCACGGAAGCATAGGAGCTTTCCAACGTCTTGCTCATCAAGGCATATAAGCACCAAGCTTAAATACAGACTTGCCAATATCATGGTTTCATTATTTCCTGGATCCCTCAGAGGACTGTTCAGACCTATCAGCCAAATAATGCTCAAGCATGTCATCTTCATCATCTGCAATCCAGTTGCCCCAGAAAAAAAAAATGCATTCAGTGTATAGACTCAGGAATAAGTCAAGAGTTTAAAGTTTAAACATAGAAAGAAGACGAAGTTAGCTTAACAATGACTATCGGGCATGGTTCATGATAGATCACCTTCAAAGTCATCATCAAAGTCAATGTCCTCTTCTTCCTCCTCAGATTCTTCAACAACTGTAGCTGTACCTTTCTGTGAACAATAAAATAATCCAAATGAGTATATTTAAGTAGCCAGAGGAAAAAGAGCAGGATTGTGTAGGCACATTAACTATGATCACTTCCGCAAACATCAGTATGCATCAGTGGGGGGGAAACTACAGCAGCATTTATAGGAAAGAGAAACAGAAGCTAGGCATTTATGTCTAAAATCACAAAATTTTATTCATCCAAGGATTTGGGAACAAGGATGAAGAGATACCGCTGAAGCTTTTCCACTCTCAAACCACTGCCTTCCTGAAAGCTTTTTCTCCTTGGGGGCACTAAGAGCAGATTCTGGCATTAACCTGAACAAAGTAAAATGTTCAGCACGCCAGATGTGAAAATATATATGCAAACTTGTCCACCTCAGGAAATCAGCTCATGCAATACTTATTCAGCTCATCAGACATATTGCATGTGTGAAATCACAAACTATTCGATATATCCAGTTCTGTCTGAAATCATCATCAACTAAGTCTTTCCCAAACAAGCATAAGAACAGCCAAACAAGCGAGACAAACAGTTTCTGATGACCGGATCTTAACATAACTCGACCCATCTGGTAATGAGAATTAATATTTTCTTCCGTAGGCAGATTTGGTGGAAAAGGCCCAGCCAGCAAGCTCGCAGCTTGCAGGACCAACCTTTTCAAGGCTGTCTAAGACGAAGGAATCAGGGACCACATACTAAAGTAATATGTACTTTAATGTGTTCTATGAAAAGATACCTTGAAAATGTGTCATCAAAAGGGATAAATACATATCCAATACCACAGAGATTGGGATTTTTGATAAACCAAAGGACATCAAACTTCTGACCAGAGATATGATTTTTATCCTTCTCTTTCGCATTTTCTCTGTTTCATTTTGTCAGACAGTCATCTGCTATTGTTGATCAAATTTTGAGGTGGTTCCATTATAGTTAGAACAGCAGGAGGCCTGATTTATAAGTAAAACATTTTTCTTAATAAAATCTTTCAAGTGTTGCACATACTTCGTACTTACTTTGCTCGTTCCAATGCCAATTCTGCTTCAAATCTGTCTCTCCAAGCTAGAAATGTTTCAATAGTGACTGGCTCCCCATGTGGAATTATTACCTGGATGTTAAATAACAAATACGCTGAATTAAAGAAAATCTACAATTCTCCATATAAGTAGCATACCATAACGAGCCAATAATATCTCACATATACCATAACATTCTTTAAATAAGAGAAAAATCATTGTCTTCAGAAAAAAAAACAACAAAAAAGAAAAATATAAGCAACAACCTGCAACAGAAAAGGTTACAGGATTAATGGAAATTGGAAAATGCACAAATACATCAAGCAAAGAATCAGCCAATAATCCAGACGGCTGTGGGTATAAAAGATGTTCTTCAGTTCAAGCAAAGAGTTCAAAAAGAACTTGGCAATATCAAAGGAGAAGCATGAATCGCTTTAAAAGAAGACCATGTAACAAGTAGCACTGAGATAAGGCAGAACACGGACACACCTCATCTTTTTCTGTATCAGAGTCTTCAGAATCTTCAACCACATCTTTTTGCCCAAATTCCTCACCCAACCACTCTTTGGCTGAAGTAACAAGCGTATAAACCATTGCCATTCCGAGATTCTCCGTCGCCTGCAAAGATAAAGACCAGAGAACACTTGATATGGTCAAGGCTAAAGCCCAAGCTTATTGACGGGTTTTGCAGCATGGTTCCTATCACCAGCCATGAAACAATTTCTTAAGAAGCTAAAAATACTGCAGTATCAAGCTCTTTAACAGAGTTATTAACATGAGACTCCGCCCTCTCCTTGCTTTTATTTTCTTTATGTAATTTACCGAAATAAAAGAACACTTGTTTTCCACGTCTTCCACTGCTTAAGGTACTTGAAATTCAAAATGAGGGTAGAAAAATTCAACTTTGACAGGTGCTTATCCACTTTTAGAAGAACTGACACCCTCGACATTAGGAACAAGTGGGCTATTATTTGGATAGACAAAATCATCAGCCCACTTGTGTGTTCAAAAGAACCAAATTTTTACGACAAATTCCAAGATAGATCCTTCTTTACAAGGTCCCCGGCAAAAAAAATGAAACCAAAAAATTCTTTGAAGTCATAGTTTTTTAGTGGGACTAACAAGACGATCAAGATATCTAGTACCTTCTTCTACTAACTCAAAACTTGGAAGATATCATAATTCCAGCATTTGACTTGAGCATGTTCTCAACAAATTTTCACTTCAGCAGGATAAATAAAACAGCCCCTTTCATCAGGGTCCTTCTTGTGAAAGCCACAAAAGTTTTCAATTGGATACTTAAAGGGGAAAAATTCTCGTGTAGACTGACAAAAAGGCATGCAATCCTAATCATGGTCAAGCAAGCAACAAAGCCATCTAAATTTTAAATTCACCAAAATGGGTATTCTACACTCCTCTGGTAGATTAACAAGAAGACTCATGGTCATGGAACATGGCTAACAAGATTTGAAGCACATAGAGAATCAATGGGAAAATTGACAATGTTAAGTAGGGAATGTGTGATTCAAGTGTGCGGCATTGTATCAGCCATTATGTACATGAGTTGCATGTTTTTTATTGCATGTATACCACCTACATGCATGTGTGGAACAAGACAGACCTATTATTCTACAATCACTCCCTGAAACGAAGAAAGATAAGGGACTTTCTCATAAAATGTGCATAAGCAAATAAGGCAAGACAGGGGAAGGATATTGTAGTGATCTACCTCTTGTTCAAGCTTTTCTTTAAGTGTTGCGAGATCTTCTGGCTTTATTCCTCGTAAGCTGCACAAGACAAAAGCATCAAGGGTGGGAGCATTCAGTTAATCTCCAAACATAACCCTGACTATGTCATATGTAGCAAACATAGCAAAATAAACTGACCATCCTACACTAATAGGCTATATTCCTCTATCATTGGAGTGCCATTCTCTGCAACAACAATAGACAAACCAGCTACATATTCTGTAAATTTACAAACCTTTTCACATTCAGAAGAGGGGGTTCATCTGGATATTTCTCGGTATGAGAAAATATAAGTGCCAGTTGAACTGTCAAAAGCAATCCACCAATTTCCAGCATTCAGTCATGGATGGAATAATCAAATGAAGAAATGGATGAGGATTTCTCTGAAATAATAAACTTATTCACAACCCACTACTCACTATCATATTCACCAAAATGAACAAACCTGGAGTATAGTTCGCCTCATCGAGATCATCATCCTGAATGACATATAAGCCGAAAAAAAGCTAATTTTACACAAAGTTCGACTACGGTCGTCCAAATCTAGAGAGTGAAATCATTTCAGACGAATTGGCGAGTGGGTATTGGTCACCTGCGGCGATAAAGTTATCTGAAAGCACCGATTCTTCGTTGCCAGCCCACTCTCGCTGGAATCGATCTCTGCACAAGAAAAAAAAGAGGTTATTTTGGACAGTTGGTACGTATATAAACTGCGAATCATATCCAATAAATGTGAATTTTAGACAGAGAGATGAAATGGTATGGAAAAATCGGGAACCTTGGAAGTCGTCCATCAGGATGGCTTCGAGAGCTTCGATCTCCATCTCCTGCTCTTGCGCATAGTCTGCAAACAAAACGTTCGATGGATTGGTGAGCAAAGGAGAGTGGAGATGGGATCGAAGAGATGCGGATGGAGATCGGAGATTACCAGACATGATTGGAGGCCTGTGATAGGTAAAACTATTCCGATACTAGGGTTTTGGAGAATTAGGGGTTTGGAGGGACAGAAGAAGAGAGATATCTCCTTGGATTGTTGGCAGAGAAGGAAGCCTTCGAAGAAATAAGCAATTTAGCCCCTTAACCTAAATTTTATTTTCTAGATACTAAACAAGAAATTATGAATACGTAAAAGAGCTACCAGTGCTACTAAAGTAACTAAACAGGAACAAGGAGGTGTCCCTAATAATGAAAATGAAGGATATTTATGTACTTATTTCTCCAAAATTATTCCAAGTGCTCTTTATATATTTTTTTCTATATTTAATAAATATATTATTTAAAAAAATAAATATCTAATTGAAATAGAGATAAATATGACCTGGACAATTTTTGGGCTATTAATTGATCTATTAATTGATCGATATTTTAGTATCAATACCTGCTGATTCAATTATTTATATATTCTATCGGTAAGTATATGTCGATTAATTGATTTAGTCCATTGGTAGATCTAGTTCATCGATATTATTCTACCGATAGAATAAATCAATTAATCGGAATCTCAATCGGAGGCATGTCACGCAGGGACGTACACAATCACACGACTAAAAAAACAAGCAATTACATAATGGGTGCAGCTGTGGCTTGTTCTGGCCCAACTAAGGTCCACACAGACAGTTGAGACAGCCGAATTTATCCTGAAACGGCCCAAACGTCTCGCAATCTGGTGTCCATAGCCCGCATCACCGTTGCCGGCCCGCTGATCCCTCCCCATTCCACCCCCACCTCTAGCTTTAGCGCCCCTCCCTACACACACGCACACTGTCATACCTCTCTCTCGTCTTCCACCGCTCCGGCGACGCTTCTCATTTCGCCGCCGTCCTCAGGTGAGCCTACTCCGTCGCTCGCCTCTACCCTCTCTGTCTCTCTCGGCGTGTCCGTGTGCGTGTCTAGAGAAAACGTGCGCAGGATATGCCAGCTCGAGAGAGAGGCAGAGAGATGCGTGCCGTGGCACTCGTGGATCTCCATCCTCTCTCTATCTCTCTTTTCTGTCGTTCGGGCGGTGTCTTTTCTGAGACGCTTCTTCGTCGCCGGCATCTCATTGATGAGGCCTTTCGACTCCTCTCTTTTTTTCCCTCTCTGTCTCTTTCTATGTCTCTAAACGCGAACGGGAGACAGAGATGGAGAGATTCATCTCCTTGTTTTAGATCGCCGTCTCCTCTGGCTTTCTCTATTTCTATCTCTTGCTTCCAGAGACTCAACAACTCGCTCCCACCGCTCCAAGTCCCTTCTTAACCTGGTGTTGGTTTCCCGTCCGTGAATGAACTTGCTTCGTTTTGGCTTTTTTGATCTTATTTTCTAACAGGTTCTTGCTTTGCTTGGTTTCTTTTGTCAGGTGGCTAGATGCGAGGGTGGTGATCACTGAGAATTTCGGTGGTTTAGTGGTTTGGAGGAGTTGAGATTAGGCATATGGGGAGCTACTGCGAGGAGGACAGGAAGGGGAGCGATGCTTTCGAAGGGGGTTTGGTGTGGGTTCGAAGGCGGAATGGGTCATGGTGGCCCGGCAAGATAGTCATCCCGGACGACCTGCCAGCAAAGTGCCAGATGAAATCTGGAACGCCTGTTCAACTGCTGGGGAGAGAGGATGGGAGCATGTGAGTAAAATGTCTCTCCTTGATCTCTGTCCTCGTTTCTGAAATGGCTAGAGAATAGTCTTTTTGAGAGATGGGTTTGTGTTAGTTTGGCTGATACCAATATACTTTACCCTGTTATTGGGATCTCAGCTGTTAAATGGAGTTTTTTAAGTGCTATCTCGCTCTTTTGCCATCTCTTTGATCTGGGGTGTAATCCTTGTTAATGTTGTGTTCAAACGGCAACAACAAGATCATAAAAAGCTAATGTGAAACCAAAGTTTTCATTTTTTTTTTGTGTTGGTGGCACTACTTATGGTGCATAATTTCTGTGATTTGAAATTATTTTTCTGCTTCTCGTTTTTCCGTTCTTTGCTCTCATCGCCTTCTCTTGGTTATTTCCTCTTTTTCTATTTTATAAATGCTCAGGAACTTGATTTCCTTGACATGTTTTTAGTGGATTACTGGATGCGACCAGTATGCTATGAGTTATTTGTAGGATCAGTGTAAGAGCAACTGTGCAAGGCTGATTTTCAAAATTCATTACATCCAAGAGCACCCTGTTCTCCTTGATTGTGGTGAATTTATTTCACATTATCAGGTGGTAAAGGAACTGCTATCCCTTGTACCCATCACTTATGCCAATAGTCTTGGTTTGAAAAATCTAAAATATCCTGGTAATTTGTGATTTTTAGATGCAACTTACGGAGTTTGTATATGGACAAGAGGAACTTGAGGATTATGCCTACCCGAGTCTTTTTTTGTGCTTAAGGTTATGTTATGAGGCTACATTTACTAGCAGACACCTTGATCCCGTCTTTCACTTGTACTGTAGCTACTTATTTGTTGGTAAATGTTTCCGATAAAGAAAAGGTTCCTGATGGAACAGCTTCTATAAAGGAGCAGTTTCGTATGAACAGTCAAATGCCTGAAATACTTTAAATTAGCTAAATACTTATTCAGAATTGGCTGGTTTATCATATGCCCCTTTTTATTCTCTCTTTAATTTCCATGATGTTAGTGCATGTGGAGAATTAGTCAAGCAATGATATCTTTACTTGCTATCAGGGACTGGTATAACCTGGATAAGTCCAAGCGGATTAAAGCATTTCGCTGTGGGGAATATGATGAGGACATTGAGAAGGCTAAAGCTTCTGCATTCCATCCAAATAGGAAGCCATCCAATGCAGGGAAGTATGTTCGCAGAGAAGATGCTATCATTCATGCCCTTGAGATTGAAAAGGCTTGGTGCTTGAATGGAAGTCAGAAATTTTTCTCCAGCAATAGTAATTTTGTGGATGGCAGAGAATACAATCAGGGACCAAAATCAAAGTCAATTTTAGGTCGTAAAAGTGAACCGGGTATTATGACCAGGAAAACCAGCATGCTTGAGGAAATTCCGATGCAGGAGTTGTCCCAGTCAGTTGTTTCATTTGAAGAACCTAGGGATCCAAGTAATTTTGATTTGCAATATATGCAGAATAAGCAATTGAATACTGCAAATGACTCAGAGGATGATACCACTGAAGGGACTAAGCGGATGAGAGGCCTTCAGGACCTTGGATTAAAGATGATTTCTGGAAAAAAGTCTACCACACTTGTTCGCAAGATAGGCTCCCATGACCTAGATCTCTCTAACAGTGTATCACTTAGGAAGCCAGATGTTGGGAATGGTCCATCTAGCATTAACCTAATAAACAGCAGTAAAAACTCTTTGTTATCTCTAAAGCGCAAGAAAGCCCAGGCAATGCAGCTTTATGATAATTTGAAAAAGAAAAGTCGCCGTCGTCCACTGATAAAAGTTCTGGAAAATACAGCCAGGGTGACAAGCCGATCATTTGATCCAGGTGTTGTCTCAGGACAATCTCACCGGGGTGTTATGCAAAGAAGATTGAATGCTTTGAGCCCTTACGAATTAGAAGGGACCGAGTTGTCAGCAATAAATGACAATTACTCGGACTCTTCTTTGACATCAAGTGAGGAAACTTCGTCAGATATGTCTGAGAGCACTTTTGGTGCTATAATTGATGGGATCCATTCTGCATCTGCAAGGAAACACAATGAACTTCCAAGCTTTCTGGAACTTGATGATGACGAATTGCACAAAGGTGATATTCCCTTTACCATGGGGGAAAACGGGACAAGAGGTATGCTTCATATTCTATTGTTAACTATATGTTGAGTGCATCCTGTTTTGGTGAAACAGGATGCTTTCCATGATTAATGATTAAGTTATCCTTCATATTCTTAGTACTCTCATGTTGTGAAATAGCAATTTTGGTGAAACAGGATGCGCTCCATGATTACTGATGTAGCAATTTTGGTGGAGTGTAAGGAGCAATGCGGGGGAGGATATGAAGTGATATCACAATTTTGGTGCTATAAGCGTTGCTTCTTACACTCCATGATTACTGATTAACTTATCTACATGCAACTCTTGAAGTGGCATGGTTTTTTAAAGGTTGAGATACGCCAAATGGCCTGAATTTCTTCAACGGGCCACGTGCAATTTATAAGAGATTATGCTTAGTACTCTCATGTTTTTTTTTTTCCTTTTTTGTGAATATCTATGAGGATGAAGTGATTCCAAATTCTCCAAGGCAACTCTTATATAAGTGAAGAAAAATAGTCTCACAGAAAATTCGTGTGAACTGTAATCTTCTGTAGGATATAGGGAACCCAGTTTCATGCAAATGGGCACTGATCCTGCTATCCAGTACAGATGCTTTACAGCAAAGTCAATATCTAATAATTACTTGACTTTGATAAGTTCAGTGAGTTGGTATGAAAAAGTTCTGTATCTAGACACCTGATTATAGAGCACAAAATGTTTGCTGGAAATGCTCCGTTATAAGCAGAGGCTAGTGCCAAAACCTTAGAAATTAGTCAGTGATAAAGTAACTTAAACATATGTAACTTGGGAGCAATCCTTCAAAGCTGAAAATTCCCTTTTAAAACCCGAAGATGGGATATACTCAAGGCAGAGTCAAAAAGTTGCTAACCTGAAACATCTCTTTGAGTGCTACATCAACTTTTCTGACAAGTGCAGCATGGTAGGAGCTTAGAGACGATCCTTGTTGGTTGCCACTGCATATCAAGCTCAGTGGTGCAGAACGAACTTGTTCAACTGAGTACATGCAATATCAGAATTATATCACTTGTCTTTACTTGTGATTGACATGTAATCCATGTTCAGAGAAAATGTATGTTAAGCTATGGCACACTCGCATATGTTCGCTAACTTCCGTTTCATCTCATTAGTTGAAAAAATTGGCCTGCCTGACACTTAACTCTCACTTTCATCAACCAGATCTTTTAAGCATGTCTGATTCAAATGCATCCAGAAAGGGCCATCTCGACATGGCAGAGTGGCAAACTAGTCAAAATAGTCAAGTTGGGCTGGTATCACGACTGAATGAAGGCCTTGCTGAGACTGGCTCTGCGGCTCGGGTCAATAATATGAGATGCAGAATTGAGAACGGAAGTGTACTGCTCAAATCTAAAGGGAAAAGGAATTCAAAATATCAGAGACTTGAAAGAAGTGCAGATCCTGAAGATTCTATTGACTGGGTCAGTCAACATGACACTTATTTGATGGATAGATCACCTGATAATAAGATCGATAAGAGGCCTCTTAATGAGCCTCACTTATCTGGCACTTGTGGTGGAATTGAAAAATACGGGTCGTCACCAGAAGGCATGGATGAAAAGCCTCTAGCTCTGACTCGGAAGCATAGTGATTTGGCCTGCATAGACACTGGGGGGCAGGGTTTTTCAAATGAAGTGCATGTTCATTCAGCTGAAGCTGTGAAGTTTCTTCCCTACTCGCTCCCATTTGCAAGATATAAGGAATCCTTATTCACAGGTGATGTTCGTGTCTCTACATTGCCACCTCAAAGGCCACTTCCACGGCATCAGGGTCATCTCTCAGCTTGCACCAAATATCATGTCGTCAAGCCACTGAAGAGTTGGCTATATGATGTTGAATTGACTGTGCAAGAAAGTTATCAAGGTCGACGTGTTCCTTTAGTCTCTCTCATGAGTAAATTGAATGACAGAGCCATTGTTGGTCATCCTATCACTGTGGAGGTTCTGGAACCTAATGTCTGTAATGCACTGTTGAGAAGCAATGATTGTCACCCACGAGATGATTGTACTGGCCACCTCCTGGAAAATGGGGACCATATAATCAGACAATCAAAGCGAAAAGCTGCACTAAGGCCACGTTCATATAGGACAGTCCAGGAGGATTCTTCCGACTATTTGTGGTATGAGTCTTCTTTGCCTAGGAGAAAATCATCTAGTAAGAAATCAGGATTTTCGCCTAGAAAGACTCGCAAGCTGTCATCAATAACTGTTGACCGCAAAAGCAAGAAGCAGGAGAAGAAACCGGTGGTGGAGAAGATGGGGGGGCCTGCGGTCGCATGTGTCCCTCTCAGACTTGTTTTCAGCAGGATAAATGAAGCGCTGAGCAATGCAGCACGGTCAGCAAGCAAGTCACCATTACAGCTCGATTCTTCTTCCTAAAGCTTCCTCAAGTTCGGACTTGTGCTCTGGTCCTTCGGGAGAATGCATATGCGTAGAAGGGCACACTTTAGTCCTCGCAGTACCTGAGGATTGTAAATATGCCCTCTGTTTAGAAACGTGCCGAACCTGTTCATATCTCTCGACCTTCTTTAGTCTGTAGCCCGATTCAGAACCAGGTTGTTGCTGGCACCTCTTTTTTGTCTTGGGCCTCAGTTAGAAGCATTTAGTTGCCACAATTCACACCATTGGTGTATCTCTGCCTTGACAGTTTGTTGATATACAATTCATGATGAAACAGCAAGGCTCTGATTTTGACAAAAATATATCTTGAAATCAATTCTATTCCTATCTTCGTATCTGAGCAATCTGGTTCAATCAAAAGCTTGTCAGTATCTCTTTCCTGAAGATGGTTTGCATTTGCTCACATTGATTCTGATGCTAAAGATCTGTTTAAACTGCTCAGAACTGTCTAGCTGAAGTTTGGCCTTCTTTTTTGGATTAGAAATTGAAGATGGAATTGCTTCTTCTATCCTAAGATCCTAAGATATGGCACTTTCACAGCTATGGTTATGGTTTATGTGTGTAACAAGGAACTTAGTATTATGAACTCATAATAAATTTTAGATATGAAATTGAGGATGGTGTCGATTGAGACGTTTACAAATGATGTGGAGGTACTTTGTGCATGCGCTTCATCATCAAGCGGGCCCACCTGATTGATTTACTTTTTTGTATGCTGTGATCAAATCACATCTCATCTAGCGAGCTTAAAAACTCAGCTCATGAAAATAACGCAATTTGAGCATCAAGATTAGTGCTCAACAGGATAATCATGTGAAACATCATGGCGGCTTAAGAAGATTGTCTTGTTCGAAGAAGAGGATTAGGCAGGTTCTAAGCAAGTAGGCATGTGGAAATCTGGCAGGTAAGAACAATCCCAGGCTTGCTAGAAAGGCACCAACCATTCAGGTCTGGAGCTTCTGGAATTCTATTGAACTGGTCAATCCCTCTCATGAAGTATGGAGGAAATCACCTGGAAGCTTTTTTGGCAGTGTTTTACCTGGTCTTGTATTCCTAGACAGCACACACATCTGCTTACGTTGGATGCAGCAGGAAGGCAATGCCAGCCAAAACTTTTTGTGAAAGAAATCTTATGAGTGACCAAATCATGAACTCAGGAGAAGTCTCGGGCATATTCTCTGACAGCTGATAGTGATCTTCTGATGCGAAAGGTTTATTGGCTGAGGGGATGAATGATGATATCACAACTGGAGCTGATGAGATGAGGAAAACAGGAGGGGTCTGGAATGTTTGGATTACTCCGACTTGGGTTTTTGAGTACAAGCATGCCTCTAGTTTTCTCCATACTCCATCAGATTACAATCTGTCAGAAAACTTAATTGGTTTCTCAGTACATCATAAGAAGATGTTCTTATGGGTCAAGTCATCTCCAGAAGCTTACACAAGGCAGGCTTAATTACGTGAGCTTAGGATAAACATACACGTATGCCAGATTGTAATGTTGTTCATAGACCGTCTCTTTGTTTTTGAATAGTTTATTTGTGGTCATGTCACAATAAACATGCTTCTCTCATGCTAAATTGGCAATCATAGGACATTGTGTTTGATAACTGTGTCCCCTTTCTGTGTGTTCGCATTGAAACCTATATGGTGGGACCAATACCTGAAAGATTTGCTTGGTGTAAAGTGGCCAACTCATGTTCTTCTAACCTGCATTGAATCCCATGATCAGTTGCACGTCACGTTGGAATGGCTTTGTGACATTTAAATATTCTCTTCAGATGTAGTGTCCACTCTATCAGCAAATTCTCAAGGAACTCTCAAACGCAAAACCCACTCAGGAAAACCACAGTAAACGCACGTGTAAGACTGGTTATCACATACCTTTTTTCTTTTCTTCTTCTTCTTTTTTTTTTGTTGGTAAGATCTTGTCCGAGTCCCCTCTAATTGCACATCCTAAATTAGAATTAAAACTCAATTCAAAACAAAAAAAATATAATATAAGAAATAAAAGCAAGATAAAAGATGAAACTTAAAACTAAAATGACTAAACTATATAATCTTTAAGGAAGAACTCAATGACAAAGACCATTCGTTCCATGGCGTGCAACGACAAACAAGGAAGCAAGATAAAAGAGACACGATCTTATAAAGATTGTTTTCCTTAATAGTTAAGAATTCTAACATTAGACTCAAATTTTTTAAAATCCCATCGTCCTCATTCAACACTGAAAAAAAGGACAAACGTTTACATATACTAAACATATACTGTTTAGATAATGAAAGCAACGTGAAATGAGCTCCTTCTAAGAAAAAAACAACATTAGTAATTCTCACTAAGACCAAATCAACCTCACTATTTCATCTGGAAAAAAACCAATGGGTTGAAAGCCGAGTCTTTAGAATTTGCTAAAAAATCCACGCAAATCCATGCGTGTGAAGAACTATCTCCTTTAGGCTGCTTCTTGACTCCTAATAAAAACCTTCAAAGTCAATCAACAAGCACAGCGCAAGCTACCGCCTGACTATATAAACTAACAGCTTAACAGCCGCACCAATGGAAAAAGCTGAGCAACACCACCAACCAATCATGTCGACAGAGAAGACGTTGGCTCGGCCGCCGCCGGAGACCAACGGTGGTGACGAAGAGCAAGCGAAGCGCCGGCGCTATGACCGGTGGTTCTCCGGCCTTGAGTTCAAGATAGACGCCGGGCCGTTGAAGGATTTGGATTCGGAGAAGATCAAGAGTGAGATCAAGAGGTGGGCCAAGGCCGTCGTCGCCTATGCGCGGCAGCTGAGTGGGAGCCTGGGCTCCGGCAGGCGGTCGGAGTCCTGGAGGTCGAGGTCGGATGTCTCTAGCAGAGGAAGGATGGCTGATGACTGATTGCCATGAAAGATAAATTTCATGGATGGAGAATTTCATTAAGCCTGCATGCATGGGCTTCATTGCATCATCATCGATGGCTGATTTCAGGGAACGGAGCTCTTCTTTCTGATGTATATAATTAAATACATGGTTGACCACAACTGTGTCCGATTCATTCTAATTCTTGTATTTTTTTTCCCCTCTTTTTTTTCTGAATAAAATCCATTCTTGGTTCTTCTTTTCCATGGGTTTGTTTGTACAAAGTGCATGCCCGTATATCTCAACAGCTTTTAAAGAAACAAGCAAGCATTACAAATTGCATCTGATTTCCGTGTCATGACAAACAAGGCGGGGAAAAACCCTAATTCTTGATTGATCTGATTACAAAACTCAAGGCAACAACAAGGCAATTAGGGAGGCTACTCCAAAAGGAATACAAGACGGAGCCCATAAAAGTGGAATTGTGGACCTTGATGGTTTCGTCACTCATTCTTCCTCTCCGAGATGGTCCTCGATAGTTGCTTAGAACACATAACCCGCGCTTGAGCTAAGTTTTTCACGCGATTTGCTCTGACCCATGCAGGTTCCTGCAAATCAAGTATGTAGATGTCATGTTGAGAATTGAGATAGGACTGATGAGAAATGTAGCAAGAAACATGAAAGAACATTACCTCGGGGACAAAATGTGAGAACCCAAATTTGATCAATAGTAGGACGTGTTCCATGATGAGGATCGCTGCAAGCCCCGGCTCAATCCTCCACCTCCCCTCTTGATCGTACAAGCATACCAGGAGCACGCAGTTGGTGCAGATGGACATTATGATTAGAAACTGAAATCAAACAAAGAAAAACAGGTAATGCTTATATACCACATTTTTCCTCATCATTCAGCATGACATTAACCGATGATAGTTCTTTCCATCGTTTAATTTTATTAAACCTGAAAAATGTTCAACCAGGCCCCAATTGTTTCAGCCGCGCGAGGAATAGGCCTCTGCATCATAACAAGCAGCTTCAGTGCATCTGTTCTAATTTCAGTAATGTTGTTCTGCACATTGCGGAAGGAAGAATTCTATGACATCGATATCGCTCATCAAACGAAAGACTAATTGAAATTATGATATCAACCTTACCAAAACAGCAAAGCAGAATACGAGAGGAAATGCGCATGCAAACATCATAACCATTCCGAACTGGAGAGCCAACTCCAGGTAATCTGCACCAAATACAGCACATTTCAGTATGGTATCACTCAGCTGTCAGCAAGCGTCTGAAAGTGTTCAATAACAAGTACCTATCCACAATCATTACCATCAAACAGGCCATCTTCAAGATCCTCCCCAATACTTGCAGAATAAGAAGGCTTCAGAGATTCTTTCTCCACTCTGGTGACCAGTATAGGCTTCCCCACTGGTGATCCTTTTTCATGCTTTTTCTTGCTTTGTAAACCATGTACCACACATCAGAACATCTTCTGGCATGCAGAAGAACTACCAATAACATCAATTATTAAATATTGAACAGTCATTCACACAAGATTAGGCCAGCTTACTGAACAGCTTTGTGTTTCTTATAGCTGTACTTAAGGTAAGGGATGGAATTCTCTATCAAATTTTCGAGCACCTGTAAATAATATCAATAAATTATCAATTTTCTGCAGGATGTAAAAAGTAAGGGTGAACAAAGAAGATAAATTAGGAAAAGCAACTACTCAGAGCATGCCTGAGAAACAATCAATCGCTGAATGATAACTTGACGAAGAGTTGCAAAGTTACGGTGCAAAAGGGCATGATAGAACAACCCAATATATGACTGCATAAAATACAGGCCAAAGACCTGGATGAATAAGAAGAAACAAAAACTCCATCAGTTGCCACTAGGAGCGATTTAATCCTACTCCTAAGTCGACAGTTTACCTTGTATACCAAGCTGTCAGCACTAGATTCCTCTCCTCGATTGTTTTCGTATTTAATGAGAATAACTGACACTTTGCCACCAATCTTTGTGTAGTATTGGATGGCAAAGAGATACACTGCTGTTAGCATATACCTGAAGCAGAGGATGCATGTAGACACTAAGCACGTCTTTGATCACAATAGAAGACTGGTTCGCAAAGAAATAATCCATCAAGCAGAACAAAGATCCATAAGAAACAACTGGAACTTCGTGAAAACAGAAGTATTTATGACTACAAAGACATCAAATATATATGTTTTCTGCAACATTATAAAATCATGACGCAAGAATGAAAACTATCATCTAAGCACAGAGCTCTGAGACTCTTACTTTAGCACAACAGATTCAGTGATCTCGTAAAGATGAGCATAAGCCAATTCAAATGGCAGCTGAAGACAAATGATAGCCATAACGACCATGACATTATTTCTGATTCTTAGCAGGACTCCCAGCCATTCATCTCTTTGAAGTGTTTTTTTCTCTATCGGCTTATCAGCATCTAATTTCTGTTCTCGTTCTGGGTGGAAATCTGAAAGGGAACTCATACCTGTGTCTGTAGCTCTATACTCTGAATGCAAACTCATTGAACAATTAATACCCCATCTGCAAAATGTGTGCAAGATTAGTTGATCAGTCCTTGTAACCTATGAGTTTAGTCTCTTCAGTAGCTTGAGCATCTCAGCATATAATTCACCTGGCTAAAAGGGCAGAATTTTTCCGTTTCCAAAATTGGAAGAAAAATACAGCCCATGAGATGACAAATATGAAAAAAGTAGGAAGTACTAATAGCTCCAATGATCTGAAATGAAGATGATGGTAGAAAGACAAGGTGTAAGTAGTATAACAAAACCCGCAAGTAAAAAACACACAAGGATGTAAGTGTAGAAGTGGCAAACCCAAAATCAATTAACTGCAGCATAAGGCCACAAGCAGCAGGAAAGAACAGCCAGCACGTGTACATTCCAAGAAAAGCAAAATATGTGGCAATCTACATATGAAATCAACATAACTTCGGATTAGGCAATTGAATCTGTCAAAAGAAAACTCAAAAGGCATAACAGAAATAGCATAAAGCAAGTTTTGTGAGACCAACAGGCACGGAGTACATATCAATCAAGATCTTTCTGATCCAAGACATGTTCACGGCGTTCTACCTTTGTCCCAAAATATGAATAGATTTCATCGATTGGCTGGAACGTGAAATCTGTCCAGTTTAGAGCCCAATTTCCCAAAAGTTGCTTCCTCTTTATTTCATCTGTAAACCAGAAACTTTCTATCGGTTCAATTGATCAAAGAAAATGATGTACTGAAAACAAAGGAAACCAAGATACCATGCAAAGGAAAGACTTGCTTGACAATGCCCTCAGATTCCATCCTTTTAAGCAATGATTCATTTCTATGCAGCACAAACTCTTTGCCGTCAAATTTTACCCTTACTTCAGATTCCACCTGGTTTACCTGCATGATAAGGTAATTTGCTTGTTAGCAAAAAAGAAAGTGCATTTCTTTATAATCATAGAAGAGTAAAATCATAGATTCTATATCAGACCCTATCACTGAGATTTCTCCTCACATCACAATGAATGAGACCTCTCTTTGCATCTTGTGCCTACAAGGACAATTCCTCCACCGAAATACTTGCTCTAATTGCCACTGTGGTATCTTAAACTGCCATCACTACATCAAAACTATCACTGACTTCAGAGTAAGGGGAATAATATTTCACCACAGTTGGAGGTTCCAATTGTGAGAGTGAAGCTGGTTCCTTCACTCTAAAGCTACACCTCGATAAAAAGCAAGTTGATTTTTTGCAGTTCCGCATTGACCAACCCTAGATAACTTACCATGCTTCATCAATAGCTTACAAATCTTCCTCAACATCAGTGTAAGGAGATTGATCATTCAATCTTTCGCCACACCAGCAGCTGTCAATTGTGAGAGTGTGGCTGATTAGTCCAGTTTAATTTTATGCCCCAATAAGACTTTTCACAGTGTGCATTGACCAACCCCTGATAGTTCTTCTGACTTCACCAACAACTTGTGAAACATCTTAAAGGTATACAAACTCAAATATAGTGAAAAACCATCCCAATCAAATATCTCTTCACTTCAACAGGCTCATATGCAGCAATGTGGAAGTCCCCACAGGCTGCTAAATGCAGTGTGTGAGACAAAATATGGCAGGAGGCAATTTTTGAAGCATGAAAACTTTTAAATGTTTACCCACCATTTATTCATCTCTCGATGATCAAGTTCACTCCTATCTGTCATTACCCTCCTCGAACCTCAAAGATAGCTTTAGTGCTCTATAGTAGTTCTGATTCCAACAAAAACTGATTAATCAACCAGAATACTTCTCCATATTCTTTGTAACCCTAAGCTCATTCTCTGGCTTCAACAATGAAGGTTTGAATTTTTGTCTCCAAGTTGCACCAACACAAAATTTACTCGAATCTAAATGGCGGAAAGAAATGCGAGATTTAACTGAAAATCTCATTTAAAGCGTTACCAATAGAAGATTTTTACCCTTTTCAAATAGGAAATTATATAGAACCAGAGAATGTAATGTGTGTCTTAACTATTCCATAGATCAGATGCCGAAAACAGTTGAACCGCTCCAACCAGCTGAACAAAGAGCCATCTGGCTGCCTCACAAATGCAGTTACTTGATCCCAATCAAATTGTAAATCCATTCCTGAAAGAAATGTCAGGAAGAGGCCGCATTTATTGCTCATTGTAATTGAGGCAGTCGATTCTAGCACAAAAAAGGGTAACAAAAAGAAAAGGATTAAGCAAATACCAATGTATGTCAACTTCTTTATTTGCAACTCGGCTGCAGCTCTTCCCAAAATCTCTATAGGTGCTGCCAACTGTATTGACCAAGCAGATATAAGAGCATAAATCAGATAAGCTTACAATAGCCACAAGCTGATCCATCGAATTTCGTTGCAAGGCTAGCATCTCATGAGAAGGGTACATGACAAATTACACAGGGTGTTATGTCAATATAATTACCAACAGAGTTGTGTTTCTAGCTATGTTATGAATGGCAAAGCCTAGAGGAGAAAATAAAGAACGCAACTCTGTATGGTCTGACTTCCTTCAAAATTTTTATGTTTCTCTTGCATATGCCCCACTTCTTAAACAAGTTGTGTTCTTATTATAAAGAACAGATAGCGACAACCCCAGTATCAATCTGACAGAAGATTAATTACACATTCAGAAGACTGCCCCAGCTTAAACCAAAGGGGGTTCAAAGTTTCAAACAAGAAAAAAACTCATACATAAAATATACGGAATGCCACGACGAATTCAAAGACTCTCCTATTTAAATCGTTCAGATCAATGAGAATTGTGTTCATAGAGCATGGCTATAGATACAAACCTACTAAACTTTCCTAAATAAACAGATATACTTAATATGAAGGAAACGAGCGAAACCTTTATGAATTCATCAGAGATTCCCCGGACTCTCTCAACAATCAATCCGGCTTTCTTGAACTCATCGACGAGGAATTCGACACAGTCACAACTCCCATCGTCATCCTCCCCCCTCTTCTTCGGAACAGCGATTGCCACCTCGAAACCAGTCTCCTCTCCGTTCCCATTCATCGCCATCCAAAAATCAGCAAACAAACCCCTCCAAATTAAGAACAAACGGCTTTTGCAAGTTTAGCAACCATCCACGATGTGGAATCCAAAGAAGCTAGTAGTGGTTCTTGTAGAGAACCTAGACGGCAAAATGGGTCTTCTTTATCCAAGATACGCCCAGAAACCCCCAAAAAGAACTCAAGAAATGCAGGCTAACATTCAAATCCGAAATGGGTTCCTCAATGCCGAATCCCAGTTCCTCTAGAAAGCGAAAGGCATCGCGCTTTTGGCTTTTGAACAATTATAGGCACCGAATAAGGCGAAAGGGATTAAGAACGGCGGATCTCAAGAGAAACACAATAGCACGAAGAGAGGGAGAGAGAGAGAGGAGACATTGATGAGAACGAGGAGATGGGTGCGGAGAAGAAGGCATGTGAAAGCGTGCCACCTGTCTCCTTGCTTTCGCCATGACCGCCGGCTCCAGTGGGCTGGACGGACGCCATTGGCGTCGCTTTGCGGTTACTCGGTGTTCGGTTACCGAGGTGGGTCACTTTTAATGGTCCCATTTGTTGTTGTTGTTGTTTTTGTTTTCTATTTCCCCCCTCCTTTAGGAATTTAGTCAACAATTAGTCCCCCAGGTGGACCAGGTTGCAAACTAGCACGCATAGCCCCTTAATTTAATAAACAATTTTATTGGTCCTGGTTCGGTGGACTAATAATAAATGAGCAGTAATTGGTGCATTCATATACATGTTTATCGGTAGTGAAATACCGATAGACATGTATAACCTATCAGTACCCCACTATCGATAGTTTCATTGTCGATTCATATACATGCCTATCGGTACCGATAGATTGTACATGCCTATCGGTATCCCACTACCGATACATACCTATCGGTAGCCTACTACCGATAGTGTGAAATGCACATGCCACGTGGACATGTGCACAAATCATTTTTCATAATAAATAAGAATAAAGATTCTAGCATACGGATATGTGGCATGTGTAATGCACATGCATGCACATGCCACCTATCGATAGCCAACTACCCATATCTTCATCTATCCTATCGGTACTGTCGATTGGATAGATGAAGATATCGGTAGTTTGTTACCGATTGAATGTATCAGTAGTGAGATACCGATATCTTCATCTATCCCATCGGTAGTGGCCTATCGATGGGATAGATGAAATAATCGGTACTTTGACTACCGATAGGTGACATGTGCATTACACATTTCACGTGTCCATATACACCAATCACTACTCAATAAATAATTATAAGATGTAATAAAAGTGAGATTTGAGAAAATAAAGAAAGAAAAAATTATGCTAATAAAGTTAAGAGGGTATAAAGAAAAGAATGAGATAACAGTGGAGGATAATGCCTTGGAACATGTTTGCAAGATCCTGTCTGATTCTAATTTAACAATAAATTGGGAGACAAATAGTCCTTGGCCAAATCTAACTTGGTTCCACAATGGAACAGGATATAATCCTAACTTATCCTGTGGTTCTATTTGTTGGTAGAAAAGATATCTTTATACCAGGTCAACTTGTGAGTTCATTTGTGATGAAAAGTATAGTTCATTCACTGACAAAAGAATCTTTTACTTGGTACTTATTTATTAGATCCATACTTTAATAAGGTGGATACTAATCAGCTAATACATGGATCAACCAAACATAGGATCATAGAATCTTCACTGATCCAAACGGACCCTAAGTAAAAGAGAAGGCTTACAACCAAAGCTTTCCAATAGATAACTCAAACTAATATGACTACAAATAAAGTTCGAGTCCATAAGTTTTTTCGTGATCGCTCAACTTGAATAGCCCTTTAGTTATCATCCATGTCTTCTCATATTTCACTATTTTCGTTTTGGCCCTTGCTTCGGATGAATTCTGCTTCAGCTTCCTTGTTTGGTGAAGTACTCAAGACCAGTATAGCAGAAAAAGAGAGCCAATAAACAGATGCAGATTCTTTGGTAGCAGAACACTTTTAATGTCAAGAGAAAATTAGATTTTATGAGTGCTGCATCCAGAATCCTCCAGTGTCAAGTTTTCTCTCCAATTATCGTATTCTGAACCCCCAAATACCAATTGCTTAATCCCCACATAGCTGCCAGGGAAAAAGAGAGAGAATTGTGAATCAGTCCTAAGAATCTCGTAGTTGAAGAGATACCATACTGAAAAGCCAAAAGCTCAGCCAGTTAGCAAAACAGGAATTTTGAGAAATGAGAAGGCGCTACAAAGACAAATTTATCACAGCATCTACAGATGTGGAAATCGAGAATTGAAGGACACCGAAAAGCAATAAAGGAAGACTAACTCTCCTATGTAATAGATTTGCATCCCAAATTTCTTAACATTTCTACTGAAGTCTCAAATTCTCAAATCAGATAACATGAAACGTTGAAAGGTAATGATGTATTAGATTGTTCTGCCAAGAAGAACGGCACGCTTGGAGGCACAGGATAAATATCCGCCAAACTTGGTCAAAAGCAACCAGTACCATGATGGCATCGTCAAAAGACAGCATAACTTCGATTCCTAAATTCTTTTGCCCAAACTAGCTAAAAACAAGCAGACATTAAGGACATATAACAAATAGAGTCAGAGAATTTACTCAGAACTTATAGTGGACAGGGCGTTTATTAAAACATCCAGAAGCAGTAGCTCACTGGTCCCAATATCCACCCTGTTGAATTCAGATTCCATAGATGCAAGAATCAGAGGTGAACTTGTAGAATGACAGCAGAAAATTGATTATACATGGTCAAATATGCAACATTATATACGAAAATGTAAAGGGAACAAAAGCTACCATATACGCGCCAAGTTGTCCTGAATCTCAAAGTCCCCAATGTTATAAAATGTGGTTTGTGCAACATTGGCTCCTTGAATAGCATCATAACTTGGCCTTTTAGTATCCAAAGGTGACTGGGATAGCTGCAGAAATTAGTTGTATAAGTTAACAAACATTACAGATTTTCCAAGGTCACTGCTAGAGAAATGAATTAACTACTAAGAAAGAACCAAAAGCCACAACACCATTACAACGAACTTTCTGATATCATCCATGAATGATCTTTTTATGAGTAATACTAAAAATGAGACTCACCGAAATTCTAACTACGAATATTGCATCCAACCCAATCACACAATTTAGGTGGATAGCTTTCAGCACTATGAAAACCAGGTGCTCATGTATAGAAATTTTCATTCGGATACATACAACACAATAATAGCTTTTTTTTGTCTTAAATGCATTCTCTTAGAGCTTCTCCAACCACATTCTCCGAAATTTCTCCATTTTGGAGAATGTAGCAATCATAAAAAATACATAAAGGTGTTTTGGAGGATGGCAACTCCAATCACCGTTTTATATACTGTTTCTTCATTTCAATATTTCTCCTAAATACCTTCTACGCCCCTCTTATTAAAACATAACTAATATATATAATACAAATAACTTTTAATTCTAATATCTGATATTTATAAAATTAATCTCATGGGGCAAAGATATCGTCAATATCTTTGAAACGAGACTAATATTGTTGTTGTGCATTGGATGTCTTGGATTCTATCGCCGGCTTGACTATAACACATTACGCAAGTTAACGGGGTCCAGGGCAGCGCATCGGCGGGGGTTTTTGGAAGCAGTGCCTCTGGAAGCTAAACGGATTTTAGGATTTGTTTTAGCGGATCCAGCCTATTTTGTCTTTAGACCTGACCTGGATTAGGTTATGTATGGAGGAGTATAAATACTCATATAACCTTGGATTTACTTCTGGCTATCATATTCTTTGTACGAGAATAAGAGAAGAGTCATATCTACCAAAATCTTGATAAAACCTGACAAGTCCATATTTATCAACCTGATGCTCTTATCATATTTATCAAAATCATAACAAAGCCCGCCAAGTCATGTAACTATCATAAAACAGACAAAGCTTGACAAGTCATGATAAAACTTGACAAATCATATCCTTGACCACTCACTGACAAGCCATGATAAAGCTTGATAAATCATATCCTTGACCACTCACTGACAAGTCATGATAAAGTTTGACAAATCATATCCTTGTACACTCACTTTTATATCAATCGATCTCATGGTAGTAGGGTTTCATATCCACTATAAATAGTCATATCTTCATCTTCAAAAATCCCACATCTTCCTCTTTCTCCTCTCAGAACAAGGTAAGCTGAAACATGAATTCCAGTGCACGATTGGCTTTTCGCGGTCAATTATTCACTAACGAAGAAAACAAGATCATCTGTAATGCATGGCTCGAGGTTTCTCAAGATCCAGTGACATGTACTAATAAAAAAAGAGATAAATTGTAGAAGCGCATTTCAGTTATATACAATAGCAACCTTCTAGCTCACAACACTGGTGAGCGCTCAACCAAATCCCTCCAATGTCGAATGACTATCATTATGAAAGCTATCAACAAATTTCGAGGATGTGTTCGCCAAGTTGAAGGACTCAATCCCAATGGCGCTTCAGAGATTGACATTGTAAGAATTTCGGACTCTAACCTACATTATGATTCTATATTATACTTAGTGTTGAATGTTTAATTTTGTTGTAGATCGACAATGCAAAAATATTATTTAGCCAAGATGCCGAGGGAAAAAAAAGTTTTCAATTTGATCATGTCTGGCCAATTCTTAAGGAAGCTGAGAAGTGGACTGATAACAACAACAAAAGCACTTCGACACAACAAAAACGACACGATTATGCTAAAGGATCTCAACAAGATTCAGTTGCACCCATATCACCACATTCTGTCGATTTGAATATTGATGAAGAATATTCTCCCGCATCAGTCAATAATGATGTTAATGTATCTAGTCGTCCCATTGGACGAAAGAAAGAAAAGATTCAAAGGGTGCAAGCAGCAGACAAGAGTACTCTAATTGAATCAATCGCCGAGGGAATTCGAGAAATCTTGGAGTCTTTGAACAGAGGACAAAAGCAGAGAAGGGAGCATTTTGCTCAATTGGAGAACTCTGAGTCACAGCGCTATCAACTTTTGATGTTGCAGGCTAAAAATGAACGCAACAAGTTACAGCTACGCCGTGAACGTCAAGAAAAAGATATTATGGAGATAGACTTGCGTGTCATAGCAGATCCAGCTGACCGTGAATATTTTCGTAAAAAAAAAGAGGAAATTTTAGAAAAAAGAACTTGTGATTCAACTTTCGATGGTAGCTCGTCTACTTTTAACGACATCAATTTCAATCCGTATCAAGACGGTTACGACGGAAGTGGCTTACCCGATTACTAGATGTCGTTATTGGCAATACCGATGCGTTATAGTAAATGATGTATTTGAATTCAGCGTGGTTGTATTTGCTTTCGGTGTGATTGTATTTGCTTTCAGTATGATTATATTTGCTTTCAATGTGGTTGTATCTGCTTTTGGTGTGGTTGTATTTGCTTTCAGTATAGTTGTATTTGCTTTCGGTTTGATTGTATTTGTCTAGTGTTTAATGTAATTTTCTTATTGGTGTTAATTTTTTTTTTGCAAGTATAAACTTAGTCAGAAAACAAATTCTGCTACATGCCTAATACACAACATTGAAATATATGACTGAAGCACATCGTTGAAATACATGACTGAAACACATAATGAAAATATATGACTGAAACACATAATTGAAATGCATTACTGAGATACATCACTAAGATACACGAATAAAATATCGAACTAAATTGTGGCATTGCTACGTCTTTCCCACAGATGATCAATCAATGCATTTTGAATGGCATAATGATCATTAACGTTCGGTGATCTCAGGCATTCCTCTCCAAATATTTCTACAATTGCTCGACAAAATCTCTTCAAACATACTATTGTAGTGGACTCGACTATTCTTATGTATTCATCTGTAGAATTTGTCAATGCACTGTATGCCAAAATTCAAAATACGGCTGTTACTTTTTGCAAAGTAGACAACCCAAGTTTACCAACCCCGTCTAGAATCTGTCGATGCACCGTATGCCAAAATTCAAGATACAACTGTTACTTTTTGCAAAATAAACAACCCAAGTTTACCAACCCCGTCTATCTTTTGAACAAAAAAATTGTTATGTTCTTTCACAACATTAACAATACGAAGGAATAGAGTTTGGGGCATACAAAACCTTCGTCGGAATTTGATCTCATCGTAGGTGGGGTTTGGCGAGAAGTAGTCATTCCATAATCGAGCATGACCTTCCTCTCTTTCACGATTGACGATTACATATCCAAGAATTGAACCTCTACGTTTCAGCTTGTCATTTTCTTCAAGAAGCTGGGTTATGAGGGCATTGTTGGAGGCATATAATTGGTAATACGTTGCTTCTTCTTCCTCCCATATGTTCATTTCACCCACAACATCAGGAGAAGGCGGCATAGAAAGATGCTCGTCGTCAGAATCAGAGGAAGCCGATAGATGAGATGGGTCTATTTTAGAGCTCATTTTCACGGTGTGGCTGTGGACATAACTTAGATGGATTTGGAAAGAGAATGAGATGATGAAGTAAATGATGGTATGTGTTTCATTTATAGAGAAGGTAGGAAGCATTTTTTGGGGGGAATACATCCTGGTGGGAATTTAAGACGGGGATATATGTTGGCGGGAATGCATTTTGGTGGGAATTCATCATGATTTTATTTTTTATCCAAATGATACAAACTTAGTGTCAAATTAATTCTTAGAATGCATCTAATCATGTAAAATGATCGATCAAAAATATTGAAAATTCATGTATAATTTAAGTTATAATATATTAAATGACTTTATAAATTAAATTACATCAAATATTTGCTTTCAAAAATACTCAATATTGGTCTCATAACATAGATATCTTTCCAATGGGACTAATTTAAAAGTTTCAACATGTATATTTACAGTTATGATAAATATAGTCATTTTAATATAGAAGAGTATAAAGGGCTAAAACCGTCATTCAGCCCATTTGGAGAACCTACAGTGACCATCTCTATCTCTATAATGGAGATAGAGCCATCTCTATCTCTATTGCATGATTTCACGCTCTATCTCTATTATAGAGATAGAGATGCTACAGTGACTCTCACTGTAAGTTCTCTAAACGTGGAAAATGACGGTTTTAGTCATTGATATCATTGTATATTAAAATGACTATATTTATCATAACTTTAAATATACATGTTAAAACTTTATGAAATTAGTCTCATTGGAAAGATATCATCGATATCTTCATAATGAGACCAATATTGAGTATTTTTTAAAGGAAATATTTGGTGTAATTAAATTTATAAAGTCATTTAATATGTTATAACTTAAATTATACCTAAATTTTTAATAATTTTGATCGATCGTTTTACATGATTAGATGCATTCTGAGAGTTAATTTGACACTAAGTTTTAAATGTGGAAAATGACGGTTTTAATCTTGTTTCAAAGATATTGACGATATGAGAATGATGGTTAGAGTTGTCATCCTCCAAAACACCTTTATGCATTTTTTATGATAGTCAGTTGGAGATGCTCTTACAAAGGTGGGCAGTGTTCTTCCATAATCATGAGTAAAGATTTGCTTTAGTCGAATATATACTTGTCACACTTCTTCAAAACATAAAGTTAGTCTACACTTCCAATTTGATCTCAAGCAACAAAATAAATAGTATTTTGAGAAGCATATCTTGCCTGCATGTTCATTGAATTGCATCCACCAAGACGCCCAACAATATGCCAAGACCGAATGGTCTGCATAGAAGACATTGCGACAAAGTTGGAGATGAGATGATAATTTAAAATTAGACTTTAGCAGTCTGATGAACAAATCATGACCAAAATCAGGATTTGCACTCACATCACATATTAAGGATATATCTTTCTCAAGCGGAGCATTGTAGAATTCAAACCATATGTAGGAATTTGAGAAATCAAACCTGCAGAGACCAGCAAAAATAGCTTGTTTAAAGAGTTGAATTAACTAGCGTATCAAATGCTTGGCAGGAATTCAGACATGCAGATATTTGGATATCCGGGCGAAGTTGGATGCATGTTCCATGTTGCCTTACTTGTTCAATATAACATTCAAAGGATTTGAAGAACCAGTTTTGGTGTGCAATATCTTGCTCCTTTTCTTCCTTATCCTTTCTTCCACCTTCAGAAATCAGAGGAAATAGTTTTTCAATCAGACCCAGAAGAACCATACCGAGGAATATCTTAAAGTCGCCAAGAAATATTCAATGGTTATCATCTCAAAATGTACATTAGGTCAGAACCCAGTCACAAGCGCTTGCATTCGATTCCAACGGAGAGGACCTCTATGAAATCAGTGAGAACCGGGGAAGACGATGGAGGAAAGCCCCAATTTATGCGCAGAGCGAAAAAGATTTGATTTTGCTCCAAACCAAGCTAAATCAAAGAGGAAAAACGAGAACTTACTCGAGCCTGGGCCTTCTTCGGGTCATCAAAGCAGCTACCCAGGATCTCGGCGAGCTCTGGGTCGCGGTCGTAGTCCTTCTCATCTTCTCTGCCTCTGTATGCGCTCGAATAAGAGAACTCTTCCCTTCCTCCTATATCATCGTCCTCACCATCGCCATCTTCTTCTATGATTACCTCTGGTTCATGGGGTTCTAACATGGGCTCGACCCGCTTGTTCTTCTGAGCTTTAGCAGCACAGGCGTGGGCTCGTGCTCGGATGGTGACCGGCAAAAGGGAGGAGAGAAGTAGAGGAGAAGAAGAGGATTGAGAACTATAGAGAAGACTGGAGCTTGGGATGATGGGCAAGCCATGGAGCGGCGCGGTGGCGGCGACTCGGATAAGCATCACCCTCTCTCTCGACACCTATGCGGAGAGTAGCCAAGCCAAAGACCGGATTTTTATCTCTCCAGGCTGTAAAAAGAATAAAAGGCTTCAGAGCTTTGTAGGCTCTCGCAAGCGTACCTCTTGGCTTCTTTGATGCTCTCATGGCTCTCCATGAAGCAGAGGCCTCGTCTCCTCTCTCTTTCATCCAATGCTCGCCGTTACTCCACAACCCCATCCCACTTCCCGCCTCTCTCGCTCCTCCCTCCCAACCCCACTTCGCGCCACATCCGCCAAGTCCACGCCCAGCTCATCGTCCTCGGCCTCGCCCTCCACCGCGCCCCCATGTCCCACCTCCTTGCCCACGCCGCCCTTTGTTCGCCTCTGTCTCCCTCCTACCCGCTCGCCATATTCAACCATATCGACCAACCCAACGTCTTCGCCTCCAATAACCTCCTTCGATGCCTCGCCAAGAGCCCCCACCCACACCAAACCCTCCACTTCTACTCCAGACTACGACCCTCCGGCATCCCCACTAACAACTACACCTATCCCTTTGTCCTCCAAGCTTGCAGCAGAGAGCCCATGATCAGAGAAGGCGAACAGGTCCATGCTCACGTTGTTGAAGTGGGTCTCGAGGAGGATTTGTTCATCCGAAATGCTTTGATTCACTTCTACAGCGCTTGTTGCGAGATGGGTCTCTCTAGAAAGGTCTTCGATGAGTTCCCTATGTGTCGAGACGTTGTCTCCTGGAACGCCATTGTTGCTGGCTACGCTAGAAGAGGCCATATAAACGTCGCCGAGGAGCTGTTTGATGAAATGCCGGAGAGGGATGTGATTTCTTGGAGTACAATAATCATGGGTTACGTCGAAAATGGGATTTTGGAGAAGGGGTTGAGATTGTTTCAGGAGATGGTCGACAGAGGATTAATGGTGAACGAGGCCACATTAGTTACAGTCCTCTCGGCATCGGCACAGTTGGGTTTGCTGGATTACGGCCGGTTTGTTCATTCCACCATAAAAGCTCTGAACTTTCCGATGAGTCTGGCCATTGGCACGGCGCTGGTTGATATGTATGCCAAATGTGGATGCATTGATCTCTCGAGCCAGGTCTTCGACGGAATGTCTCAAAGAGATGTCTTCGCTTGGAATGCCATGCTTTGCGGTCTGGCTACACATGGACAAGGGAAAGAAGCTCTGGAGCTTTTCCGGGAATTCATCGACAGAGGGCTTCGTCCGACGAGTGTCACCTTTGTTGGGGTGTTAAATGCATGTAGCCGTGCCGGATTGGTCGACGAAGGCCGCCAGCATTTCAATTCAATGATAAGAGATTATGGTATTGAGCCGGAGATGGAGCACTATGGCTGCATTGTTGATCTCTTGGGTCGTGCTGGCCTTGTCTCGGAAGCACTGGAATTGATTGAAGGGATGAATGTGGCACCGGACCCTGTGCTGTGGGGTACATTGCTTGGGGCATGCAAGATGCATGGACTTGTAGACTTGGGAATCACCATAGGGAGGAAGCTGATAGAGTTAGAGCCCAACCATGATGGGCACTATGTCCTTCTAGCTGGTCTATATGCGAAGGCCAAGAGATGGGAGGATGTGATCTTGGTTAGGAGGTTGATGACCAGCCGGGGGACCAATAAGGTCTCCGGCTGGAGCTTAGTGGAGGCCAAAGGCAAGGTGCACAAGTTTGTCGCAGGGGACAGAGAGCATGAACGTTCTTCGGAGATTTACAAGATGATTGAGGTGGTCGGGCAGAGGTTGGCAGAGGCCGGTTACTCACCAGATATCTCGCCGGTCCTGCACGATATCGGAGATGAGGAGAAGGTGCATGTCATCAAGGAGCATAGTGAGAGGCTGGCTATTGCTTTTGGTTTGATGGTGATCGAAGAGGACCGTCCGATACGGATTGTTAAAAATCTGAGGGTCTGTGGAGATTGTCATGAGTTCAGCAAGATGGTGTCCAAGGCTTTTGAAAGGGAGATCATAGTGAGAGATGGGAGTAGGTTTCACCATTTCAAAGAAGGGAATTGTTCTTGCCTTGACTATTGGTAGCAAATTCTCTTATCCTCCCCTGGAGTGTTGTCTAATACTCGGCAAAGAAAAACTGGGATTGTGTGATAGATCTTTCTGAAGATGCAGACGATCCAAGGATCGGTGCACCTGGCCTCCAGCGCAGGACTCAGGTTGCTCGCTTGAACAAAAAGCTGGTGAAATTGAACATAAAAACTTAATAAATGTTGACATTTTCCAAATGAAATTTGGATAATTTAGCGATCATATTTAATTATTGGAATTGTGTCATAGAGTAATTTGATACTGCGTAATACACTGATTAATAAGAAAAGAAATGCCTTGCCATGGAGAGCTTAGAATTTATTTTCCCCAGTGTTGTTTTTATCTACAAAGCAAAGAGGAGAGTTGAAAAAATAGCATGATCAACAGGACTTCGTTACACCCGGATCAGCTCATCAAGGATAATAGCAGAATTACCTGGCCAAACTATCGGCGAACAGCTGAATCCTCATTGGCATCCTGTGATTCACTGGCCAGCTTGACAATGTCTTCAACCAGAATCCTTCCGTCTGCAGAAGAAAATAGGTTGCAACAGGAAAATGTAAGATAAAAATTATAGTTGAGTTGCAGATAGATTCATCGAACTTTTAGCTTCCCTGCTTACCTTTGTCTCTAGACAGGTTGCTGATGAGGTCCTGCACCCCATCCTTGCCAAGAGTGTCCTTAAGATATACGGCTGCAGCAGCTACTTCTTCAGGAGTCACTTTTCCATCACGATCTCTACATTGGGGAGAAAAACAAAAATCAGAAATTTTGCTCACACAAAATTGAGAAGTATTCATTTATGTGGAGAAACATAATTTTTGAGGTTGGTGCTAAAAATGATTAGGAGACTCGACGAAAGGAAGGAACAAGTTTCACAGAATATATGGCTCTGAGAAGGGGCAAGAAACTTGCAACCATGCAAGCAACAATTACCTATCAAGAAGTTGCCAACGGTTTCCAATTTTAGCATCAACGTCATCAATCTCTTTTTCGAGTTCGTGAAGCATGGCATCAACCTGAAATGCACGGAAAGCATGAAATCACATCTGACATAGGTAGCAGAATGTTTAACATACAGCATAAAGAAGAACCCCAGTAGATCCTGAAGGTATATCATGATAACAAATAAGTCTGCTGAAAAATTTATAGCAATTGGCTTGAAGTAATTACATACCAAATTTACCAATAAACTCCAAGATGCTTGAAAATCATGGCATCATTATCTCCGGAAAAATGAAGAGAATATTACGGAAGTAGAACTTTGTGTTGAACTTGAGTATATAGACCAATAGCATGACAATAAGCAGGATAGGTAGAACTATCGATACCAGGGTAAATCAAGACCGAATTCCAAAAATACTGAAGGATTTCTTACCCTATCAATAAGTGCTGATGAAACCTTGTGCCCTGCAGCTAGTTCGGCTGCGTGGTCACTCTTCTCCCTAGCAGCTCTGTATGCTTTCTTAGCCTCTTCTTCACCATCAGTGCCCTCCCTTTCTAGCATGCTATTATAAAGATCCATCTGCAACAAAACAGTCCATCAAGCCTTCTGGATTTGTGCTTGAAAAAGGATGAGAAAAGAAGAGAATGAAGATTTTTCACTGGTGTGCAATCCTACATTCATATAGGAATTCTAAAGGTTCATCAAAGTTCTTATAATGCATACCTCCTTCTTAACAAGGTTCAAAAACTCCTGGCGTTCGCTACTGACTGACTGCAAGAATTAGTAATGTAACACTATAAGCTGTAGAAGGAGCATATGAAAGAGCTTGAAAGATCAAGAAGAAAAAATTCCATAACAGTCCTTACAGATGCTGAAGCTAGAACAGCAAGTGCACGGCTAATTTCACAGAGACCTTCTTGCTTTTCCAATATTTTTTTCGTGGGCAACTCCTCTCCTTCCGTAGTTGTAGGAATTGTCATCTCCTTCAAAGCTATATCTTCTGTACTAACCCCAGATTCCTTCATCTTAGCTTGCAGCTCTTTCTCTTCCTCCTGAAAAAAGTATGTCCTTACAGTAATTAATATCAACTCAAACCAAAATTAGAGCAAGCTTGTAGGATGCTGTATCAATCTTCAAGAATTTAAGTAGAGGCATGAGTATAATCATAATAGCATAAGCCTGGAGATCCCTCACTCTATGATTGAAATAAACTGCAGCAGTTTAAAAGCATGAGTCCAAATGCCATTCATGGATTAAGAAAAAATCAAAAGTTGTGCGCATCTAGGGAAAAGAAAGAAAATGTCGCAGTGAAATGTAACCACAAAATGGCTAATACTCATGCAAAGTGGATAGAACTAACAGAAAAGCCGACAAAATGTAAACAATGTGGTTTTCAGGCATTTGCGTTACAGATTAGGTGGTATGTAGACAAATTATGAGCTAGTACAGCACAGCACAGTACCTTGATAAGTTTTTCTTGCATTTCAAGGAACTCTAGTCTCCTCTTCGTATCAGAAACAGAATCTTCAGATGGCAAAGCATCACCAACAGTGTCTACTACCTCGTCTGGTAGTGATGATAATGTAGCTCTAACAGCCTCCTCGGGCCTCGACTTTCCAGGTATCATGAAAGCTCTAAAACATAGCACAAAATAAGAATGTAGGTACGAGTAACAGCTATTCAATTAAGAAACATAAAATTACCTAGAAAGTATCAAGAGAGATGATGGTACAGAGTGATTGAGAGATAGATCCAACCAGTCCCGCAGCTGGTACAAACATTGCAGAGGTAATTTAGCAATATCTTCACGTGTGTTCCCCTAGAAGTTGAAATTACTAATATGATAGCAGAAGTCTCCAGCTGCTTGGTCCAGTACTGGTGACCTACTGAAAAAAATACTCCTAGGGAAGGCTCAAACTTACTCCTAGGGAAGGCTCAAACGAGAAAACAGTAGATGCTATGAAGGAAAGAAATGGAGGCTGAAGAACTATACCTATAGAAATAACTGATCTAAATTCTAAATGAGAAAAACTAACACTTAAGAAGACACGGATATTTAAAACATGGACTGTTATGCCAGTCAGCACATACCGGTATGAACCAATAAGTATGGTGCCTATAAATTACTGGCAAAATGCCTATATTGGCACGAATCCTATGCCGATATATATATTAGCTAAGAAGAGTTTTGTGCTACTGGCACGAAGTCCCGTGTCAGCATGTGCTGCATCGACCAGCATGTATCGTGTTGGATAGAGACTGGCATGGCAATCCTTGACTCAAATAACATACCTGGGGATTTTGATAAGGACAGAGCATGAAGGTAACACTAGTAAGTGAATACGCATTCTAGATCTACGATATCTCAACAAAGTTGCCTGGCGAAAGAGTTGACCAATATGAAACAAGAAATAATGCATGATTAGTGGCATACTGAGCCATCACTTTCTTTCCAATCCTTTTGGATAGTGATAACATTTATAGTTGACAGCTTTCGCAAAAGGAACCAATCAGATTTGAGGTTCTTAATTATTTTAACAGCGAAGTATTATACTTTGTAGCCAAAAAGAAAGCTCATGTTGACAAAACCTGTTGGCGCATCTCCTCCGGAGAGAGCAAACCGAGGTGACCTCGTTCCCTACACGCTTGCCGAAGTTCATCTTCTGAAAGTGACTCTACGCCCTCTTGCTGGATCAATTTATCATCATTCTTAATCCTGCTCAAATGAGGGAGAATAGAGTAGGAAATGATTGAGAACTAACAATTGCTAATTCACATTAGACAAAAGATCAGAAAATAACAATGAGATGACGAAGGGTATGAGAACATAACGCTCACAAACATATTGGCATCAATGGTTTCATGGTTGAAACTGATGCAAATAGAGAACTCACTCAACTGTAATGGATAATTTAACATCATAAAAAAAGATGGTATAACAGTTTTTGGGTTAAGATATGTCATTTCCGGTATTAAAGACATAATAAATCAGCCAAACTCAACAAACAATCAAAATCATTCTTTGCTTTAGAGATGATGGTGGAGTATTACTCGACTTCGTTATTTCCAGAATTTAAATAGGCATCCCAAATGGAAAAGTATAAACGGCTCAGTGAGCTTCATGAAAGGACAACAGGGTGTTCTGTTGAAGCTAGTCTAGTCATGCAAAATTGGTCCTTTAAAAATAAAAAGCTAATTGGGTATCATCAGAGGCCTGTTTTATGGCAAATAATCCTTAAATGAGCTTTGGAACTAGTTGATAACATATTACTCTATTTTCAAAAAGGAAAAAAAAAACGATGTCTTAAATGAGATAAATGTAAAACGATCATGTTTTATGGTGGCTAGAGCATTAGTTGTTTTTATCAAGTGTCAAAGTTTGGAAACTAGCATATCAAGTTCTTATACGGGCTGTTACATTTCAACTCATGGTCAAACAGTTTGCTTTAGAATTAAATCTTTGTCAAAGCTCATAACTTACTTGTTCACACATGATATCAAGTGAAGTGCTAAAACTAAAAAAATCCCCTTGGAATAAGGCACTCTTACAAACTTACTCTTGCAGTTTTCTCCGAAGCATAAAGCGCAAATATTTATCTGTTCCGAATGGGGGAATTCCCATATATTTGCACATGATGAGCAGCCTTGGCCTGCGCAAGCAAATGAATCATGTCAGGTAGACTAAATATATAACAGAGAGCTCAGTAGCAATGAGAAAAAGGGTTACCTGCTGATATTATCAAGAGTGAGCTCATCGTTAAATAGTTTCGCAAAATTCAGAATTTCCTCATTGGAAACACGGGAACCAGTCCTGACCTGGCCAGAGCTCACTTTTTCAGAATCCTCCGATGATTAAGCAAGAAACCAAGAAGCGATAAAATGACATTCTAATGTTAAAGCTTAGGTCACAACATACATTGTTTAGGAATTCATCTAAATCTTCTGCAGTCTGCTTAGTTTCTCCACTACGCGAGACTTGGACTTCTTTTGCCATTTCTTTCACTGTTTCCTGCAAAAATTTTGCATATTCTATTCTTGCTTTGAGCCTTCTTTTTAGCGCTTCCTACAGGTTGAGTGTGAAAATACCATAGTGAGACTTTCTCTTGGAGATGTGTAACAGTATCCACAAGATTCCTCTGTGACTTGACATTAGATAAGCATGTGATTCAAATATTCTTAACCCTGATGGGAAACAACAACAACTAAGCCAGTGTCCAGATTTCAATAAGTACCTGTTCTTTCATCTTGTCCTGAAAAGTAGATGGCAACATGTTCGGGAAAACTGTCAGGAATACTGGCAATAAAAATTCCATGAAAGGTACTATGATGAAAACTGCAACAGGCACAAGCCTAAAGATATCAGCTGTGGTCCGTGTTAGTTGCTGCCGTTCTCTTCTGGTGAGAGTCTTTCCGCCGGCAAGTTTCACCAATAGTCTCGATGAAATCCTCACGTCTACCCAGAGTAGTTTCATACCCAACCAATAGTGCTGCAGAGTAGACACAAATTCATCCTTCCAGTGGTGGAGCTTTGCAGCCCAATCAGCTCTTTCATGGAAAAGAAAAGGGATAAAAAAAAACTTCAGAAAACATGAGTTAAGGAGCAAATTGGAGCTCAAGCCTGTGATGCACACGGCCACATATTAGAAAAGACTGAAGGCTGTGGCAGCAAATACCTGCTCATGGAGGCAACAGCTCTCAAAGCAGGACCAATCCCCAGAAGCTTAGCCCAAATCTTCTCTATAAATGATCGACCTCCCTTTGGAGGTTCTTGTAGTTGCTTGGCTTTAGCTTTAGTTTTAGCCAGGCCTTCCACTGCCTCGTCACACTCCTCTGGAGATGCCTCCTTTATCTTCTTCTGGCTCTCACATTCATTAGCCTCATCCCTTCTGAACTCAGGCTGACCAGCGGCTGCTGTAGATGCTGAACGAACAGACTGAGACAACCATCTGATTCCTAAAGGAAGGGCACTCTCTCCTCTACCATACCCACAACCAGCAATATTAGTTGCAGTAGGAGGGCGTTTCAGGAACGCAGCCGATAAGCCCAGTAAGTCCTCTTTTGATATCAAAAGATCTTGAGGCTTGTGTCCTTGATCAGCATTTCCAGAATATTGAGTGATGGTTCGGCTTAGAACTCTCGTATCATCATACAATCTTCGGTGCACAAAACTCGATAAAGCAGAACAAGAATGATTAGGACCATTCAGGCGCTCCAAGAGGTGCTTCTTCCGTCTAAGGATCGCTCTTGAAGCCATTTGCAATATCCTGTTCCCTGACCTAACTAATCACTAAGGACACATCTGAATGGTACCTCTGTAGTAAAATAAATAAATAAATACTCGGCTCAGAATTTCGTAAGCAAACACAAATTTAAACAGATGTCGAATGTTACAGAATGAATGCCTTTTCTTTTCTTCCTCAATAAAGGACAACCTTAGCTAGCTTTTTCAGCTCTAATCGATAGAGAAAACAGCTAAGCAGTGCGAATGGGGAATTTATCAAGTGCGTCTTTACCAATTTGTGTACAAATGCACGAACAAAAAGAGTACATCAATTAAAAGTACAATTTTGAAATCCTAATCAAAGATCAAGAGTTACTGTACCGAAGCAAAGAACCTCTTTTCAAGTTTTATAACTAACTAAAAGACATGTTTCATGTCCAATCATCATTTGTTCTCACTTCCACTCTAGTCCAGTTGGATTGAAAATCCAAGCGGAACTGTATTAATCACGCTGAAATGCCCAAAATCACAAACTAACTTATCCAAATTGTCAAAGCAAGAGGAAACTAGTCTCTTAGACATAAACAAGAACTACAACTTGGTTTCTTTTGCTAAGCGTCGGCAATCAAACGACTACTTGAGATTCTAGAAGCAAAATAGACAGAGAGTGACAGAGAGATCGTAATTGCTTCTGTTGAGCTTCCGTTGATTATTTTGCAATATTTTAGTCATCAACTAGCTCATCGATACTGATTACTGACAGTGAGGAATCTAAGGACGACTGAACTCGAACGACGATCTAAATAAGCTAAAAGCCAGAAGAAATCGAGGAAAACCTCACCAGAAAAACGAAAGTCAGCTCGGCTCAGCGTTGAGGTTCGATCCACCGATCTATGAGAATGATACCATCCGGATACCGGGATCCGGGTGCGAATATTCCACGCGATTCGAGTCCTCTGAATCGTGGGCGATCGAGACGCCTCGACGAAACGGAGAGGGGAGCTAGAAGAAGAGACACGGTGGCGTTGAGCGTTTGATCGTTAGATATATATGTAGAGAGAGAGAGAGGAGGGAAGGAGGAGGGGTGGTTATGGAAATGCTCCAAGGTCGGAAGAAATGACTTCGTTCTCTGAAATCTGGATGTACCGATTGGTGTGCCCGATCAATCTGGACCGGCCGATGGTGCTTTGTTCTTTCTTTATCTGGCATTAAGCAACCCAACCTGGACGCGGGGAGGCATATAAATACTTTTCTTTTTAAAAAAATTTAATAATTTTTTATTTAAAAATTTAAACCCTAAACCCTAAACCCCACCTTATCCCTATTTTTTCACCAAACATCAAAATAATGATTACGGAGTTACTACTATTCCACCTACCACATTCTTCTTTACTTTTTATTACCCCTATTTTTTACCCCCATATAAATACTTTTCTTAAAAATATTTTTTAATAATTTCTTATTTAAATAATATTATTTTTTAAAAAATTTCCGTGCTTGCCGTTTCGAAACGTTCAATCTTATTTAGCAACAGGGTTAATGGAGTTACTCACTTTATCTCTATTTTTCATCAAACATCAAAATAATAATTACGAAGTTACTACTATTTCACCTGCCACATTCTTCTTTACTTTTTATTACCCCTATTTTTTACCCCCATTTTTTCTAACCCTATATTCCTCTTAACCCTGATCCAAACATGGCTTATGAGAAAATATTTGAAAGTAATAACATTTCACTTTTCCAGCATGTTTGATTTTTATGTGACAAATGCTGGAAAAAAATACAATCATATAAATAAGTGAAAATGTTGGGTACAATATTTGCTTTTAGGTAATTGACGGCGATTTAAAAGTTTGTCTCACTTTTGTTCATTTTGAAGCTAATGATATAACGTCTTCAAAAATATAATGAACACAAAATTGAGACAATAGAGGGCAATATATTGTTCAAGTGCAAAACTTGCTGCGAGTCTAAAACATAGTAGATAATTTAGATCTCGAGATGAATGTATGCATTAAAAATTTGTTGCATACACGAGTTAAAAAAAACCAGAAAATTAATTTAATTCTCGATACATCCAACATAAGGGTAGTCTTAGTATTTGATATTCAAAAATAAAAATTTATGTCTTATTTCATATTTTACGTTCCGTTCCTTTATCTCAAGCGATAATGACCCTGTGGTAGTAAAGTCAAGGATGGAGCAAAGCTCAATGCCTTTAAGCTTGCTATTCATATTGCATGTGAGCTTGGCTGTGTGAAAGTGATTTTGGAATTTGATAGTTCCTTTCTTATTGGATGCATCAATGGTCGGTTGTCTTGACCGACGGATTTTTACGATATTTTGGGAGATATTTGTAGCATCTCAGCACATTTTGACACAATTATCTTTGGATCTGTGCATCGAGATCTTGTGGGACAAGTGGATAGACTGACTGACCTAGGCAAGGTTCATCGATGGTCTCGTTCTTGGGTCTTTGCACCCGGATCTTAAATACTAAAAGATTTTCCTCTTGATATCTAGTTTTGTTGGCGTTTGGAGTTGTATAGTATGTGTTGTATTTCTTGGGGTGGTTTTGGTTGGTTTTTTTTTGACAGTACAAATTGGTTTTTACAATTTTGGGTTGGTTGGTATACTTGTTGATGTGAGGGGGTGATATACTTGTTGATGTATGATTGTAACTGACTTTTTGATTCTATATAAACTCTACATGGTCTGAGGGCTCAATTGCCGGGAAATAAAAAAAAACGATAACAACCGTGTTTTTTCAATCAATCAAATATCACAACAAGGATAACAAGGATAACCTCAATTCCCTGCTCGTTCTAAAGCACGACACTAACATTCTCTTTGATATGTGGTATGCATTCACGATTCTAAATACGCCAAAGATTTTACTAGATACACACTAGTAATATTTTTTTATACGCTATATGAACGATTTCTATATACCATATATACCTTATTTGAACGGTTTTTATGTATCATACATGTCTTATTTGTACGGTTTATATGTATCGTAGAAATAGCGAAGCGAATTTTGGAATGTGCATAACGTACGGTCGATGAATGGATCGGTAGTGAGTAAATAGAGAAGGATGTATGTATCTATCATAGACAATGAAGACTGTATTTTGAGCTAAATGGTTGAAGCGAAAGTCGATTTTATGGATCAACCGTGAATGAATAGAGGAGGATGCATGGATCAATCGTGAACACTGAAAGCTGCATTTTGAGCTAAACGGTTGAAGCGACGATCGATGAATGAATCGATCGTGAGTGAATAGAGGAGGATGCATGGATGGATCGTGAACAATGAATGCTGCATTTTTCATGACCGAACAAAATAAGTGAGTTGAAGGTGTACATCCATTCTATCCGGTCATGATCCACCGTTCATATAACTCGAATCGACCAATATAATCGAAGAATTATCGTTCGGTCATGATCCACGGTTCAATATAAGTCAAATCAGTCAATCATAACATAATGTCAATCACAATTGCTCATCCACCAGTATCCACAGAGAGAGAGAGTCTGAACGGGTTGCGGTCGATCGAGCACCACGGAAAGAGGCTCGATATAAGTCAAGTCGGCTCTCCGAACAGACGCATGCCCTTAGCCCCCGTTTGGTTCGGGGTTAAGGGGAATAGGGTTAAGGGGGTTATGAGTAGAAAAGTGAGGATAAGAAATGGAGATAAACTTAACCCACTTTTAGCGTTTGGCTCAGAAAACAGGAGTAAGTTAGTGGGTTAAACTTTAGATAATGATAAGAATTGCAAAGTGTATAAAATATATAATATTATAATAATGTGTAACATAGTGGATTAAGATTATAATATTTGAATTAACTGTTAAATTAATTCAAATGTAAAATATATAATATTATAATTGTAAAGTGTATAAACTATATTATGATAAAGTATAATATTACCACCCCACCCGTCATGTACGACGTCTCCACCGACGAATCCCTCTTCTATCAACGCCCACGTATTTGCCATCTCCGGCAGACGCCCGCTCCTCCGCAATCATCGGCAACGATGCCCGCCCGTCCTCCACCGGGTCGTATGGCTCGGCGGTGTTGAGGCCGTTCTTGCCCGCGCTGTGGGCGCCAGCGACGTACACGTAGCCTTCACCTACGACGGACACGAAGAAGAATCGTATCGCCATATGATATGATGATGTGGCATGGTCGTACACATCAATGGATCCCCATATGGACCCACTTATATTAATATAATAATAAATATTTAAATAAATATATTATTAAAAAAATATAATATAAAAAAGATTTTTGCATGATGTAGACCAATCATGATATGACATGTGCCATGTGGACCCACTTATATTAATATTTTATTATAATAACATATGAATAATATTATTTAATACACTAAGAATATGGAAAAAAATTAGGCGTGCGCAAAAGTTTTTATACGCTCATATAAACGCATACAAAAATATTTATGGGCTCAAAAAAATATTTGCACGTAGAAAAACAAACACGCACAAAAAAATGTTACTACACACGTAAACATTTTTATACCAAAATAAAAATATTTGCATGTATTTTTAGAAGCGCATAAAAAAGTCACGTAAAAAAAAATTCATATGCGTAATGTATTAAATAATATCAATAACATATTATTATAATAAAAATATTAATATAGGTGGGTTCTACATGCCACATGTTATACCATGATTGGTTCACATCACGTAAAAAATATATTATTTTATCATTCTTTATATATTTACATCATCAAAATAATATTAAAATAGATGTTATGGATTTAAACGAGAGAGAAACTTAACCCCATTTTTTTGTTGAAGCTCTCCGGGTAAGAACGTAACCCAATTTTTTAACCTCCAGCCAAACATAGACTTAGGGGCCTGTACGCAAAAAGAAATGACTCCGGGGTTTTCTGAAAATTGATATCCACTTCATGATAATGTTTTGTTCTTCTTCTCTCGTCTTGTTTGACACGTCGGATTACAGACAGAAAGAGACGGATCCAAGAAACCAAACCACCGATAGGATTGTGCAACGTAAGAAGAACATGCTGGAGCCTGTTTGAGAGCAGACAGCCGATCCTCACATGGGCGTCCGTCGGAGATCCGCTGATAAAAGAACCCAAAAAAAAACAACGCGCACTTTAGACCAAGACTAGTGGTCGATCTCGTCGAGCTCGATCGCTGGGAGAGGAGGAGAGGAGGAGAGGAGATCGGGTGATGGATCTTTTACCGGTGGAGGCCGAGGCTCCGCCGTTGGCTCGGGGGAGACGGCGGCAGGGATTCCGGTCACTGAAGCTTGTGAGTGTGGCCATGGACGAGCCGCTGGCGGAGGACCCCGTCGGCGTCGAGTACGGTGTTCTCGACAACGGGCTCGCATACTACGTCCGATCCAACCCCAAACCCCGCATGCGCGCTGCCCTCGCCCTAGCCGTCAAGGTCGGGTGAGTCTTATTCTTCTGTTCTATGGCTGGCCATGGCGTCGTATTTCTTGATGAAATGCTTTTGTCTTTAAACAGATTTTGGATGGGTTTTCTTGTTAATCTATTGTTATCATTGTTTGGTTGGGTTCCGATTGCGTTTGCCACATGGCAGGCTTTAGTGGGATTTAAAGACGGCAACGTTGGTGAGATGGTGCTTTGGAGAGCATTGGATTTGGATGCCAGGAAATTGTCGATGGTGAAGTAGATATTTTAATGTTATGCTTCTTTGTTGTAATTGGATTTAAGGTACCGGGGTTTGCGACACGGTTGATGGCTGCAGAGGACGGACCAGTGAGACAAGAAAGTGCATTGTTCAGTTTTGTTTATATTGTTGATGTCTTACGGAAAGCATTTGGGTGAAGTTAATGGCACTTTCTTTCTTTCTTGATTTTCAAGAATTAATCTCCTAGCAATATGCTTCTTCCTAGGAAACAACATTAGTAATTTTCGAATGCATCTCTGAGTATCGATGGCTGTACAGGCTAGTGGAAACCTATCTCCAACGAGGTATATGGAGAATGTCAAGGAGATATGAATGTTTTGTGTAGGATAATTGATATAACCTATGAATAAAGAGTAAGTTGATGAGTTACTAAGACTCTTTGAGCTTCTTCTGCTGCTGATTCATCTAACTCGGTGAAGAGGAGGGAGTTGAGGTTGGTGAGATCACCATATTCGGCTGCTGGTGTAGTGTTGACTATGATGTTGCTACAGCCTACATCAGATTACTAAAGCAGTATTGTAACCATTGGAAGCATCACCTTCAGCACCCTCCAACCCTTCTTGATTTCAATGTCATAATTTCTCTGGTGGCGTACTTTGGAAGTAGACTAACCTTTTGTGGACATTTCCAACTGGGGCCAGGTGTAATTTTTCTTACATACCTTGCTTTCATGAGGTAATTGATTATATTTTAGCAAAGCCTAAATAGGTCACGACATGTGGTAGGTATTGTTCTACACAGAAGTTGTCATGTACCTGGCGATTACTAGCAGAGCAATGATGATATCTCATGGCCCAAAGCACTGGGGAATTCGAAACAAGTCCAACTTATTAAGGGAATGAAGTTTGTTTCATGTAGACAACTCGCAAGGCATTTCAGTGTAATGCGTGGGTTTGAAGTATATAATTATCCTCAAGTCCTCCTGAAAATTTTGCTCCTCATCATTTTGACGTACAGTGATCCTTGTGTTTATTTTTTTGACCAAGAAAGGAATTCAAAATTTTCGTGTCTTTTGACCAGCCTAATCTTCTCATATCCATGTTTATTTTGTTTCAAGGCACTAGGTTTTATTAGTTTAGCCTTTTCATCTCTCTATGTTGAGGAACTATTTCTTTTATTTTTTGGATTTGCATATTATATTTCTATATCTCAAAGGAGCCATTTTATTGGGCTCATGACAGCTCAGTTTTGGAGGAAGAGGAGGAGCGTGGAGTTGCTCACATTGTTGAACACCTTGCTTTCAGCGCGACAAAGAAATATACAAATCATGATATTGTTAAATTTCTGGAGAGCATTGGAGCAGAGTTTGGTGCTTGTCAGAATGCATTGACTTCTTCCGATGAAACAATATATGAATTGCTTGTTCCTGTGGACAAGCCAGACGTCCTATCTCAGGCTATGTCAGTTTTGGCAGAGTTTAGTTCCGAGGTCTGGGTCATCTGTCTTGTTTATTGTGCTTTGTCCATCATTATGCTCGTTTGTCATCTTCATCATCCTTGTATTACTAGATTCGAGTTTCGGCGGAAGATCTGAGAAAAGAAAGAGGAGCAGTTTTGGAAGAATACAGAGGGGGGCGTAATGCTGCTGGACGGATGCAAGATGCTCATTGGGTTCTAATGTTTGAAGGTTCAAAGGTAAGGATAATTTAATAACGAATTAGCTTATGATGTAAGGTCAATGTTCCAAATTTTTAAATGAAAAAGGTCATGTTGAAACCAAGCTTTGGGATTCTTTGAGCTTGTGGATTACCCCTCCCCCTCCATGCTTCTTTGGAATACATGATACGTTAAAGTAAGCACAAATAGAGACGCATCCCTCTAAGCTTTAGAAATGTGTAGGTATATAATATGTTAGTGTTCCTGTTATTGGTCCAGGTCAAACGATAAAAAATTTGACTTGGCTTGATTTCAATCTGGAAGCCCAATATAACTTGTGCTCTTTTTTAATATCTTATTCTGGTTGAATACTATGTTCATTGTTCATTTTTAACTAATCCGATGCTGTACTACAGTACGCAGAGCGCCTACCAATTGGATTGGAAAAGGTGATTCGAACAGTTACCCCTGAAACTGTCAAGCAGTTTTACCAGAAATGGTACCATTTAAGTAACATGGCGGTGGTCGCTGTGGGGGACTTCACAGATACAAAGGTTCAGATATCTTTGTCGCCATGACTTCTGATTTTACAAATTCTATCTTTGAGCTATCAACAATCTGGGCTAATTGATATTCCACCATTGTGGCAGAGTGTAGTGGAATTAATAAGGACACATTTTGGGCAGAAAGTTCCTTCCTGTGGTCTTCCTCCACTTATACCAGATTTTACTGTCCCACCACACAAAGAACCCCGCTTTTCGTGCTTCGTCGAGTCTGAAGCAGCTGGTGTAAGTATATGATAGATTATATATGAGCACATGTATGAAGAGATGCAGATACTTTTGAATGCACTTATAGACGTGATCATTCTTGTGCACTAAGTTTATATCATCTTTGCATTGGCGTGAATAGAAATTCAAAGAGGACCATGTAAAGAATATTTTGTTGACCCTCTGTTGTTGTTGAAAACAGTCTGCAGTAATGATTAGCTGCAAGCTTCCTGTAGGCGAAATGAGAACTGTGAGAGATTACAGGGAGTCGCTAGTGGAGGCAATGTTTCACTGTGCTTTGAACCAGAGATTTTTCAAAATATCACGTAAAAAGGATCCACCATACTTCTCCTGTTGTTCTGCTGCCGATATCCTTGTTCGTCCTGTAAAGGCTTATATCATGACCTCAAGTTGTGGAGAAAACGGGACAGTTGAGGCACTTGAATCAATGCTGATGGAGGTATATCAGTTTAGACATCTTGTTATGAGGCTAAGTACTCTGTGCTTATCTAGTTCTGGCTGCTTCATCACTTTTCAGGTGGCGAGGGTTCGGCTTCATGGGTTTTCAGAGCGTGAGATTTCCATTGTTCGTGCTCTAATGATGTCAGAGATCGAATCGGTCTATTTAGAGCGTGACCAAATGCAGTCAACAAGTCTGCGTGATGAATATTTGCAAGTAATTCATATCACTTAACTAAGGTTTAATTCTCAATTATATGGAAAGTCCTTTCAAAAAACATCTCTTATGTGAGTTTATTACATTTGGGATAATGTTTAGGAACTTCATCCTTGTTGTTTATCCCACACCTTGTCTTCTACAGTGGTGAATAGATTTCTTGTCACCATTTATTATGAGAATTATGCCAAATTTTGCTTATCTATGATGGGACATTATGCCAGAATTTGGTTAAATCTGATGGCAAGTAGGACTTGTATGGTGGTGAAATGGTTAAAAAGAGAAAAGTAAATAATCCGTGTGCAGCCCCATTCATCCAAGGTACCGCCTAGAAAGCGCCATCTTAAGGAAGCATCTGCTTTCCCCCCCTTTATGTTGGTAATCTAACTGCTCAGCAAAACACCCTTATTGCAAATTTTCTTCTCTCCTGAGTTTATGAAAGACTACGTGTATCCAAATGTTGCAAGGGATACCAGATTATCTTAGCAAAATGTTTTCTGGCACATGTCAACTCATCAATTGGGTATGAGGATTGGTAAACTGCTAGCTGATCCGTTAAAAAGCGAAGGAAAAGTAAGAGAAAGAAAAGCAGCCTTTATGTGTCCAGGTTTTCACTTCATTTTCATGCAGGTATATCATGTGCACTGTTTCTTATGCTGGTAACTAGGCTTCTAGTCTAAAGATACATGAAAACATGCTACGTGACCAATCTTGAAGTGCTTTTTTCCATCTAAGATATTTTAGGTTCTTGATGCTTCTGATAGTTTAATGAACTCAATCTAGTTTTCACATTGACTACAAAAACTCTTGGTGGGCTGATATTTTTGCTATAAGCTTTTACAGTGCTCTCAAATTATTAGCTTTTGCTAAATTATTCTGTTTGAACTTTGCAGCATTTTCTTCGAAAGGAGCCTGTTGTGGGAATCGAGTTTGAAGCACAACTACAGAAAACCATCCTGCCTCGTAAGTTTGATACACATCATTAATGGACCAATCTGCTGTTTGATCTATGACCTTTTATGCTCCAATGCCTTTGGCTAAGACTTCAAAGAAGAAATGGATATGCACATATGATGTTATTCTTAATTTTGTGGCGAGGCTTCCGAGCAAGAAGTGATATACAGGACTCAGTCTTGGCATATTACTAGTAATCAAAATTGCAATTTCCATAATAAATTCCTATCTTCAATTTAATGGTCTTAGCAATTTGATCTTACTGAGTAGCCAATCAATTTTTGCTGCTGTCCTCGTTGTCCTTCTTAAGTCGCTCCTTCATACTATATCAGACTTTTCAATACTTCTACAGATATTTCACCAGCAGAAGTAGCCAAAGTCGCTGTGAACTTTTGTACTTCGTGTAGCTGCGTGATAAAGATAGTTGAACCTCGAGCTTCTGCCAAATTAGACGATTTAAAAGCGGCAGTATCAAAAGTTAATGCTATGGAGGAACAAAGAGGCATAGCTCCTTGGGATGATGAACATGTTCCCGAAGACATTGTTGGGGAAATGCCGAATCCAGGGTAAGGTTCACATGGTTTCTAGGATTTAACTTTGTTTACTTGACATCATTTGTTCTACTGGCAGTTCAGAAACTGCAGTTGCTTGTTTTCTAAGTGTTTTGTTTCTGAGCTGCTTTAATATTTGTTTTTCTTATCATTGTATTTTGGAAAATGGAAGGTCCTTTTTAGTCTTAGTTCATGTTTATATCAAAAGTTTCAATGTATGATGTGGGAATATAATCCAGGGCATTCTGGTTTCAGAGCAATATGATCATAGAACCACATGGCGTGGGTAAACCTAAGAAGCATCTAAATAAAAGCAATTTGAGTGGCAACATTAGGTTAAATTTGTGCTACGAAAATTGGACAACTTTGAGTAGCTTCCTTGTAATGTGAGTGGTTAGACCTACACCCCAAAATGCTCCCAGCATAGGAGCCTATGGTTTCATTCTTATTGTTGCTGGAGGTACACATACCTCTTCTCGGTGTAAATTGGGCGCGTCATAGACATATATATTGATGTTACTCTGACAAGATCCAAGCTTCTATGCACCTAAAGAGAATGGTAATTGCAATCTAGAGAATTGGATATTCAAAAGAGTTTGCACAATAGTACAACAAGGCATTAAATGAGTGTGAAGAAAGTAAGACAATTGGAGTTTTTAACTCTTTAAATCTGCTGAGGGAAGTTATGCAGCACCAGCTTTTCTTTTGTATTTTTCACTTTATGTTCATTATGGCTTCTTTCAACATCTCTGTTTCACGATGTAATAGGGTTTTGTCTTATGAACAAATATTTCGTCACTTGGACTAGGTCCAGTACCTGTTGCGCGGTGACTGACTTCTTTAATCACATCTAAGTGTTAGTGTAACATTGCTTGTCCCAGGAGCATCATACAAAATTCAGAGTTTCCGAACATTGGCGCGACTGAGTTGGTTTTGTCAAATGGCATGAGGATTTGCTACAAGCCCACGGATTTTCTTGATGATCAGGTCATATCACCTTGCATGATATTGTATAGATAAGTGCTCTGTTCTAAATTTCTAATATCTCCATCGCACGGCAGAGTTACGAGTTAATTCTGACACCAGGAGGCCTCTGTTCGTTGTTTTACTGGGGATTCTATTTTATGTTCCATTGGGAACTTGATGACTGAACTCTTGACATCTGAATTCAGTAGTATGGAACTGTACCATAGAACACCTGTGAATGCAGGATATGTCAAATGGCTGAGTATGGGACATGTATACTCTATCGCATACCATGTGAAGCTGTTCTGGTCATTTTAAGTTGCATCATCTATTGATGCTTCCTGCTTATCAATAATGGGCAGTCTCAAACTAAAACCGCATTTATCGGTTTCATTAACTTTTCTGAATACCTGGTTCGCTAGTGCATCTCAAGCATTTGATCATTGGTATTGCTGATCTACTAATCTTGGTGAAGTAACTAACAAAAATATACCAAAAGGGGGCTCAGTCATGATGGAAGTATTGATCCTTTGGAACTTAAAGAATTAATTTTGGCCTTTAATCCTATTCAAAGTGCATCACGAAGTCACATCCCTTTTACCAAACAAAGCTTTTTGGCAGCTTTGGCTGCATAAATGTACCTCTTTTGCTTTATGGATCTGCTCTGAATCTACATCTGAGAACCAATCAAAAGGTATAGCTTGAGAATAGTGTTCAACTTTATATGTTCCTAGGCTTCATTTCTTTATAGAAACAAAACATCTGCAGGCTCCAGTTAAGTCTTATATCTTGTCAAGGTGCCATACTTGACAAAATTCAATAACTTCATGCATTTTATCAACTATTGTAGTACTGGGGAAATTAAGTAATTTCTGCAGATAATATCTTTTTCCTGCATATTGAATGCGAAAATGTGACTGATATTTGGAAGAACCAGAGAAGCATAATTTCTGTGTTGTCAAAATGCATAAATTAGTTTCATACCCTATTTTTTGTGATATCTGAACACTTTTTTGTTTTGTTTTGTTTTGTTTTGTTTTGTTTTTGTTTTTGCATACATCATCTTCACAGGTAATTTTCACTGGGTTTGCATATGGTGGGTTGTCTGAATTATCGGAAGATGAATATTTTTCATGCTCAATGGGCTCAACAATTTGTGGAGAAATTGGAGTATTTGGTTACAAGCCATCTGTTCTCATGGATATGCTTGCTGGTAAGAGAGCTGAAGTTAGTACTAAGGTTGGCACCTATATGAGAACATTTTCTGGTGATTGTTCTCCCTCAGACTTGGAAACTGCACTGCAGGTTTGTACTATAGGCCTTTCAATAGAAATAAAGAAAGAAAGATACATAGTTACACATACATTATGGCATCTACTTTTGCATCATACTCATTATTTCCTCTACTTGAATGCCCTTCAAGTAAGGATTGATCAGCCAAGTAGGTGTAAATCCGTACCTATGTCCTCTATGCTTCGTTCTTGTCCTAATTGCGGAGTTCTTGGCATTCATGTAGAAGAATGGTGTTGCTCTTTGCATGATTGCAGTTGCCACCTGATTTTAGACATTGAATGTATACATATGCATCCTCACTAAGTTTTAAAGGATTCTAATTCTCCATTTCACATTTACATATGTCTACTGAAAACCAGTGGTTTTAGCTTCTCTATCAGCAGATATTAATACACTTAGTGCAGGATAGGGCATAATAGTATCAGTTTACAACAAAGCAAGATGTTAATTGGGAGATTTATCTCTTAATGCCCCCTGCATTCCATGAATCCCTAGGTGAAATGAGTGTCAGTCTGGTACTATGCACTGTAGGTAAGAACAGATATCCCTTGAGGTATCTCTTGGAAGGCGATTCCTGAGTTTGCTGCATACGGCGCGATGCACTCACCTTTCATTATGCATGACCACGATTACATGGGTACCAATCTATTTGGAGCATTGTTGTTCATTTGAAAAGGTTATCAGTCAAAGAATTACCTGAACTTTTGTGGAAGATATTTCAATGTACAAGATTGCACCACAGGTAACTGTTGAAAGGACTTCACTTATGATATGAGATCTCTGCAGCTTGTCTACCAACTATTTACTGCGAATGTGGAGCCTAGGGACGAAGAGGTAAAAATAGTGATGCAAATGGCAGAAGAAGCAATCCGTGCTCAAGAAAGGGACCCGTACACTGCTTTTGCAAATCGTGTTCGAGAGCTAAATTATGGTAACTCCTACTTTTTCAGGGTATGTTCGACAACATTTTCCTTGTTAGTTTCCTTTAGTCCTTGTTCCAGATGCTTTTGTTTATTAACATCTTTCCTGATGCAGCCAAATCGAATTGCTGACCTGAAAAAAGTGAATCCGATAAGGGCATGCCAGTATTTTAATGATTGTTTCAAGGACCCATCTACTTTTACTGTTGTTATAGTTGGAAATTTTGATCCAGCTATATCCCTTCCTCTGGTATTGCAGTATTTGGTAAGATTCGCCTCTTATGTGAGTTTTGTGAGCGTTTTTTCCCCATTAACATATCCCCTTGCTTCTTAACATAGGGTGGAATTCAAAAACCTTCCAACCCAGTTTTGCAATATAACCGTGATGATTTAAAAGGCTTGCCCTTCATGTTTCCTTCAACCATCATCAGGTACACATTTTATTTAGTTTTGAATACAGCATGGAATTTGGAGTTTCTATTGATCTTTTGTCCTATTCCTGCCTTCTTTTGACTCCTACTCCTGCATTTCCTTGTATTCTTCGTGGATTCACCTTGGCGTTGCATCTGCAATTGCATAAGTCTAATAAAGGGGTGCTATATGTGTAGAGAAGTCGTCCGCAGTCCTATGGTTGAAGCACAGTGCTCTGTCCAGCTAGCCTTCCCTGTTGTGCTGAAGAATACTTCTATGGTGCGAAACAAACTTTCGTATATGATTGATTTCTAGACTTTAATGAACTCCGTAAACTATCATTGTCTTTTTTGCATTTTGTAAGATGGAAGAGATTCACTTCACTGGATTTCTAAGTAAACTTTTGGAGACAAAAATAATGCAAGTGCTTCGGTTCAAACATGGGCAGGTCCTTCCTTCTCCTTTTGTTCCCTTTTCCTTTCTACTTCTCAATTTACTCATACCAACTGTGAAGTTTTCGAATTTATTTTGTTTGCCATGAATGCTTCAGATCTACGCTGTGGGTGTTTCTGTCTTTCTAGGTGGTAATAAGCCTTCAAGAGTTGGTGACGTCCGTGGTGATATAAGTGTGAATTTTTCATGTGATCCAGATATATCATGGAAACTTGTAGGTTTTTATATTTACAAGATCTTGAGCAAATTGTTTCTGAGTTTTTTCTTTTTCTGGTCATTCCCAGTGTATTACATCTTATCTCATGAATGTCTCTTTAGGTTGACCTTGCCTTGGATGAGATTTTTAATCTTCAAGATCAGGGCCCTTCTGACCAGGATGTCTCCACAATTCTTGAAATTGAACAACGAGCCCATGAAAATGGATTGCAGGTAATAATTTAAATTTTTGCATAATTAACAATTAAATCACAGAAATGTGCTTCTTATACATTTCTTATGGTAAGATATTTATGGTACTCGTTGGAGCTCTTGCAGGAGAACTATTACTGGTTAGATCGAATTCTGCGCAGCTATCAATCACGAGCATACTTAGGCGACGCCAGTGCCTCATTTGAGGTAAATATGCACACCCCTCTTCACTATGCATCTTGTGCATGGGATTTTAATCAGGGAGAGAGTGGGGATGGAAGTGAAGGAGAAATAAGGGGCAGTGGAAGTGAGAGAGTGTGACCCCATGTTTCATTGGCTCCCAGCTCCTGCAAAAGTTGTTGTCCTCGGAGTATTAGGAAGAGAGCTGCGCTTTTGAAGGTTTTCGGACTTCTATTCCTACTACCATTTTGTTGGCCTTAACTCTTGGTTGTGTTACTCTATCATGTGTTATTGACTTGTGTTTTTGGTTATTGAAAAGGGGACATAACCCACACCAGTCCGACTCCATAGACTCCATATATGTACTCTTCCAATAAAAAATAAAATAAACAGCTTCATGTACTGAACATCCCAACATAATTTATTCAAACTATGTCGGTTTGATATTCTGGAAGGTGCTTTTTAGATGGTAAAGGATCAACTAATGATTGGGGTAGTGGAAAATATCTTTATAAAATGCTAGGAAGAAAGGGGTACCCCTTTTTCTATTCATAAAGCCTCTGTTTGGTGTGGGGTTAAGGGGGGTTATCCCCCCTTAACCCTCCATTTATCCCCAAACAAGAATGGGGTTAGGTAATGGGGTTAATCGGGGATAAATTTATCCTGGGTTAAGCACCATGACCTAAATGACTATACTACCCTCAAATGATATTGTTCTAATATGGGCCTGTTTGGTTGCTGAGAAGTGAGCTGAAGTGGAGTGATTTTTTGGGGAGTGACTTCACTGGAGTGATTTTCTGGGGGGTGACTTTCTGGGATTTTCTAAGTTTTGGTGTTTGGTTGGTGCTTGAAGTGGAGATATGGTTAAATTATTAAATTAATGTGGACCAATCACGAGGTGATACGTGGCATGTGGGACACATTTATATTAATATTTTATTACAGTACGATATTAGTAATATTAAAATAATATTATTTTGGATGACGTGGCCCAATCACGATGTGACACGTAGCATGTGTGACCCACTTATATTAATATTTTATTACAGTATGATATTATTATTATTAAAATAATATTATTTTAGATGACGTGGATCAATCACGACGTGACATGTGGGACCCACTTATATTAATATTTTTATTACAGTATGATATTAGTAATATTAAAATAATACTATCTTGGATGACATGGACCAATCACGATGTGACACGTGGCACGTGGCACGTGGGACCCACTTACGTTAATATTTTACTACAGTATGATATTATTATTATTAAAATAATGCCATTTTGGATGACGTGAATCAATCACGACGTGACACGTGACATGTGGGACCCACTTATAATAATATTTTATTACAGTATGATATTATTAATATTAAAATAATACTATTTTGGATGACATGGACCAATCACGAGGTGACACGTGGCACATGGACCCACTTATATTAATATTTTATTACAGTATGATTTGATTAATATTATTTGCCACTTCTCGGCGTGTCATTATATATAAGGGCATTTTTGGTATTAGCTACAAATTTTACCCTTAACCCCCCTTATCCCCACTACTTAACCCCCCTTATCCCCAAGCACCAAAATGGGAATAAATTTATCCCCATTCATTAACCCCACTTTTCTAACCCCAAAATTCCTTAACCCCCCTTAACCCGGGTTATCTTAACCCCATACCAAACGGAGCCAACTTGTTATCTACATATTTACATCTATGTACCATACATGAGGATCTCCTCCATTTTGCTTGTATAGTTGTATTCATTTACCTCAACTTTTCCTGTTTACAAATGCATAACTAGATCAGAAACTACATGAAATTTTCAATTTGCTACTTCAGCATGAGAGCTTTGACGTTCTATCTTTTGGTGCAGATTCAAGATGAAGGCCGTACTAAAGTTAGGAATTCACTGACACCATCGACCGCACAATTGGCCTTACAAAGGATCCTGCCTTTTCCCTGCAGAAAGCAATACACTACTGTCATTCTTATGCCCCAGTTATCTCGATTAAAGCTGGTGAAGTCATATTTCCCAGTGAGATTCAACGGATTTAGCACAGACGCCAAGGTAAAGTGTGTATTATTTCGTATAAGGTTCCTTTTTGTGGTATGATCTTATGCATGAAACCAATATAAAGTGATCATTTTCGTGAAAATGAAACAATTTAAACTGAATCCTGAATGAATATCGTGTGTGATACTCTATTCGGAACTCTAGTAATTTTTATTGTGCTTAAAAAAATGTCTGCATTTCTGCTCTTCCCTTTTTTCTGTTGATGAGCAATTAGTTCTTTTGATGTCATAGTATTTTTTACGAGCATGCAGTTCTCTTCAAATCATGGTATTTCCATATTTGATAAAAAAAATTGGCTTCAGTCGTACTTTAACATTAATTCTCATTGGGTCCTGAACTCTTCCCAGATTTTGGTTGGTGCGGCTGGTGCCGTTGTCCTGGCATTCAGCCTGTGGAGATACCTACGAAGTACTTTAAGCTCATAGGAGATATTGTCTCCATGGAGAAACAATTCCAATAGCATTGTCAAGATTAGCCAGCTCTAGTTAGATTGTATTGTCTATAACAGGATGAAGATTGGAGGCCCATACATTCCACCAGGTTTCTGATGATAAGAGAGGAATGCTCCTCAGGTTTTCCAGGGCTTTAAAATTTTAAAATTCACCCTGCACAATGGCATTTTATCCCATTCCCATGGAACCACAGAAATGGCTGTCGGTTGTATCTAGATGTATTCCTCTTTGATCAGTGCCATGTAAAATCACAATCATCAGCATTACGTGCTCTGTTCTGTAAACTGTACGACATGTATGATTGCCAATTGGATGCTCCTGTAACGCAGCCAAGGGTGTTGTTGCATTTGAGATGCCAGTGTAATTTGATTTATGCTTACAGTGATTAGCTCGTTGTCAGATGAATTTTTCCATCCATAATTATCGCACACTATTAGCCTGTGTTTAGTACGGGGTTAGAAAAAGTTTGGCTAATGGGGATAGGGTTAGAAAAGGTGGGGTTAAGGAATTGGGGTAAGAAAAAGTAGGGATGAATGTGGTAGGTGGAATAGTGATAATCTCGTAATCATTATTTTAATGTTTGAATAAAAAATAAGGAGAATGAAGGATAAAGTGGGTTATCCTCTTCACTCAAACAAGGCTTAAGAATTTAATGATCAGAACGAGATAGCAATGTACGCAGGTTCAGATTCCCCCTCCCTCCTCAGTAATTAAGCTGCAGCTACAAAACCCAGGCGAGGCTACTATTTCTGATTTTTATACAAAGATTCAGGTTTCATTGTTCAATTTTCTCATTGCCGTTCAATTTTCGCATGGGTTAAACGCTATAAAGGATAGATTTCTCGAGAAACTTCAAACCTGATGTGGTTTCTGTGATCATAAAGGTGGCGGTGAAGTTTTTGATACAAATGATAAACAACTCGAAAACTCCTTCCAGAAGTTAAGACCCGGTCTTTGTTCTTGTTGCATAGTAACGTCCAGTGATAAGATTAAAGATTTATTTATATGGCCACGTCTGGCATGTACATTATACATATTTTAATCGGTAGGTATCTACTGATTGATTAATCTATTTCATTGATATTGTTCTACCGATAGACTAGATTAATCAATTGAAATATTCCTACCGATTTGATCATTTGTACATTCAATCGGCTTATCGATCGATTGATCTAGTCCATAAATATTATTGTATCGATGAATTAAATTAATCAATTGGTATATTTCTACTGATTATAATATACATGTTCTGTCTCATGTATACAAATCACAACTCTTGTGATAAAAGGAACCTGCCTCCATTGACTCTCAGCTCTCTGGTCTTGCCACCCATGGATGGATCACCGAACAATACAAGATCCATCACATGAACCCAACCATCTAAGCTACAATGGCAGCACTAATAGCGATGGAAGAGGGCCCAGAGGCACACAACCCATATCAACATTGGCAGCATAAAAGAGTAGAACACACACAGTACAAACTCACAATTCAAAGCTAGCTCTGCATGAATGAACTGCTTCAAACTGCACATGAAACATAGTCAAGCCCAACTAGGAAAACAGAAGAAACGCTGCAGAAAGAGAAAAAAGGAAAACAGAACACACAAGCAAAGCTATGTTGCAGCGATCCCATGAGCTTTCACACCACAGAAGCGGCGACCTTATCGGCGCCGGTACTGCCGCCCTTTGGCTCTCTTGATGGCGAACCACCAGGCCGCTGCAGCGCTGGCGATGATGGAATGGAAGATGGACTTGGGCGTGGGCGGGGAAGGAAGGCGGCAATACCAACACTGCAGGTGCCAGAGCTAAAGCCGCATGCAATAGCAGAGCCAAGAGCTCAGGCAATTCATCATTTTAAACTTTGTGGGATGGTGATGGTGAGTGAGAAAGAAACAAGGAGAGGGAATGGGCCTGTAAAAATATATATAGAGAGAGAGCGGGGGGGTGGGGGAGCCGGGAAGGGATTTATAGAGAGGCGCCATAGAGCTTAGGAAAACCTCGTCTTCTTGGATGGTTGCAAAATTTGACAAAATTCGTTTTTGGTTTGGTCTCCTCGTCGTGTAATGGGATTCCTGGCCAAAATGGGGAAGGAGACTGGATAGGATGCGTGGAGGCTGGAGGCGTGCATGGTGAACCATTCGATCAGGGCCGAGGGAGGAAACCTTACCTGCCCCTGCTGGCCTGCTGCTGCTGGAGGACAGAGTCAGGTAAGGGCCAGCTTTTGGAGGAGAAAGGTGGAGAAGAAGATGATAGCTTCATGTCAAAGTATGTGTTTTTACATAAATAAAGTTTCGTATACACGCCAACGAATCGGTAGTCCACTGCCAATTCTTTCATATAGTCACTACCGATGAACCACTACCGATGGATCGGATCAATGAATGCAGTAACTCATTAGCGATCGAATTGTACTGGTAATGAGATACCAATTGGTTGATAGAGTCCA